>PISX010001433.1:0-94446 GCA_004024625.1 Mellivora capensis | reverse complement strand
ACCCGGACACCAGGGCTTAGACTTCTCAGGCCGTTCTGTCCCGCGCTTACTTTTCAAACTCACTGCGGCCGCCCCAGCAGGTCCTCACGGTCCTCATGGCTTGGCCATCGTGCAGAAATCCAGTTTTTAATGGGACTCTAATCTCCTGAGCAGCAACTCCTGCCGTGGACATGGTGTCTTACTCTGGGAGGTCTCCACGCTTGTGAGGCCGAGGGATCTGGGGTCAACCAGTAGCCTGCATTCCCTGCGCAGGGCGGACAGAGAAGAGACGGTGAACAAACAATTCAGAAATACCCACAGAGAGCTAATATCAGAGAATCCGGGGGCATTTGGGACAGAAAACTGTATAGATGTTCACTTGATCCCGACCTCTTGGCATGAACACATCCTTACTTCTCATGGTCATGGCGCTACTTAAATGTGGACACTTTGAGCAAGGGGGGGATGGGGGGTTGGGGATACTTATCAAAGCTCTGCATGCTTTCCGCAAAGTGAAGAATAATCCACGGCGAGCAAAAGCCCATCTCCCACCGCAGCCCAACAGCTGCATGATAAATCCTGCTGGCTTGCCGAAGCCGGGGGAGCTCCCGGTCCCCCAAGCCAACAGGGTCATTTCAGAAATCACTGTATTCAGTCCCGCAGAACTGACATTCACTAAAACCCAAGGCTTCAACTGAACAAGAGATCCTATGGTGGCAGCGGACCTCCCCACGACCGAGCATTTGTTTGGATTCTGTAGTTCAGGGTTGGCCCCGGGAGGACAAATTCTCCAGTTACCACCTCTTCGAGAATAAAAAAAATTGCTAGATAGGAGGATCCTAATTTCCATTATCCTGTAAAAATCAAGTTCTGCCAGGTTATGGGCTTCAGCAGAGGCCTGGGACAGCTTCCTCCTCCCTTTGAAAGACAAACTTAAAGGCACATTCTTTACATTCTCCTGTACCAAGTGCCTTCTGCTTCATGCCTTGCCTCCTGCAAGGCAAGGATGACAGACGCTAAGTAAGTGCCTTTTCTTAATCTAGCAGTTCCTCAACGTGAGCAGTTCCTCAATGTCCCTCATCAGATGCGCCGTGTCTGGGGTCAACCAGTAGCTCGCCCCACACCTTCTTGCTGGAGGGGTCTTCTAGCATCTGGTTCTGCTTTCTTGGCATCTTCATGCTTCCTTAGAGTTGAGGCTTTTTTCTTCTTTGAGACACTAGGATATGATCTGTCAACTCTGTGTAACACTGACCCCTTCTGGGATGAGCACAGATGCTTCCTAACGCTCTAGTGCTCTCTGAGCATGCGCGCGGCTGCCCACAGCCGGGTGGTATGCTGAGGACCGGGGGCGTTCTGGGGGACGGAGCAGGGGGTACACAGGTCATCTGTTTCAGGGACAGATCTGTCACCCACCAGACTGGGAGTCTCGGAAAGAGGCTAGGTCGCAATCATCACTCATCACTACATCAAACATCAGCAAGCACTCGGGGACTGAGTGCTCGCTGCAGGAACGATCAGACCCTCCCATCTCCTTATTGCCACAGTCAGGGTCAACTGAACGTACAGGGATACGTGGGTTCCTGTACAGGGAATGTACAGGGGTCTTTTTTTTTTTAGCTACAGATCTAAAAAACACTCTGCGGGGCGCCTGGGTGGCTCAGTGGGTTAAAGCCTCTGCTTTCGGCTCAGGTCATGATCCCAGGGTCCTGGGATCGAGCCCCACATCGGGCTCTCTGCTCCGCGGAGAGCCTGCTTCCTCCTCTCTCTCTCTGCCTGCCTCTCTTGCCTACTTGTGATCTCTGTCAAATAAATAAATAAAATCCTAAAACAAAAAACAAAACAAAACAAAAACCAAAACACTCTGCAAGTGCTTACTGTTGTTCATGCAAAAAGAAATGGAGAGACAGTAATGTTTCGGAAACAAAGTGAAGATGGGGCCATTACTGGTCCTCAGCTTTTTACTCTCCCAAAGCCAGCTGCTCTGATACATGAGGCAGAGACTTAAGTAGCTTTCAAATATTATTTCAAATAGTCAAGCTTTCTCTTCCTGTGATGAGTCTCTCAAAGACATACTGTTAAGAAGAACGGGGGGGGGGGGAACCCCACCATTTAAGAAACCTAAGTTATCGGGAGACCTTATTTTTTATTTTTTGGTCTTCAGAGGCTTGAAATGAAACGCACACTTATTTTACCTGGATTAAGGAAAGCTATATAGAAAATTAACATTTTTTAGAACACACTGCTCGGTGCTCCCTCTGGGCGCCTGGCCTGGTGGCATGTGATGCTTCCCCGCCCCCCAAAACCCTACAAGCTCAGGCAAGACCACAGGGAAAGTATCTGTGGTGATGTAAAATGAAAGGCCAAGATAGGAAGAAGAATATGGTATTTAAGTAGTTTGAAAGCACACGTTTGGAGATCGCTCATCCAGATTACAGGAAAATGCTGCGGGGGTTTCTGGAGGCCCAACCCCCACCTGTCTGCAGGCCAGCAAGTGCTCTTCGTAATTACTGCGTGTCAGCCTCCTAATGCCATCTAAATCTCAGCTTTCAACAGAATGATTGTGTAACTATCGCCTCTGCTGGAATGGCCTCAGAATTCTAAACTCATTTCGGCAGCCCCTCCGAATTATGTATACGTTCTAGAAAGTTATTTTTTATTCATTGTTCCCATCACATACTTGTTAGCTTTCTTAAGAAAAAAAATTTTTTAGTATAAAAAGAATTGTGTTCACTAAGCCAGCTCACTTCTGACCACAATAGTGTCTTTGTGTATTCATAGAAGGTGACCTGCCTCTACATTTCAATGGGGAATTGTGAATGGGACGTGTTATGAAACTGTCCGAACTTCCTACTTGCTTGCTTGGGAGAAGCCAGGAGGGAAACATAACTGCATGTTCTCGCTTGGAAAATAACTTCCAACTACAGGCTCAGGAAGGGTGACCTGCCGTAGGTTTGGAAGCAAATGTTTTTGGCACGTTCCTGGGAATGCCAGCCACCTGCAATTCTTCCACGCCTCTCTCAAAGCTCCCCAAGTCTGCAGTACATAACCTCCTGGGTTTGGGTGGGGGATCAGCCTGGCCAAGCTCAAGTTAAAAAGAAACCCAGGTCCAGTGACATTTTACTAATGCTCAAGTGTTTCAAATTTTGTTTCTGTGTCAACCGTAAAGCCAGCTCTCCCTGACAGCTCAGGAGGCAAGCAACTGCAAGAACAGCCCCATGTGGGGAAATCAGCATCTCTCAGCACAAGACGGCATTCTGTTATGAAATGCAAACTATGAGAGCGGATGTGAACCCAGGCAGCGCAGTGTCCAACAGGATTGGAATGACCTTGGGCAAAAGAACTTCCCTAAAAGTCATCTAACTAATCTTTAGCCTTTTCAGTGTGTCAGAAGTGCAGTTAAATACCAATCCCAGATGTGAACTACTGTTTCCTACTAACCTTTTTTTTTTTTTTAACTTCAAGACAAGAAGTAGTACCCCCTGAAACCATCTGTTTCTTGCAGCCATCCTCTGATTTGCTCTCCCTGCAACTGCCCCTCCCCCACCCCACTCCTGGACTTTGTATCTGCTTCTCCCGAGTCTTGACTCCAGCCCTGACTTCAAGCTTCCACTTTGCATTTCCTATTGTCTGGTGATTATCTTTCCACTTGGACGGCCCTCTGGCATCTGCAACGCTACAAACCAAACTCCTGTCACTTACTTCACACCCCCCACCCCCTTCCCAAACCAGTTCAGGGTCTGCAAGGATGCGGCTTCTCCCACAGGCACCATTTTTCATAACCTGAGCCAGGACAGATGCACATTCGATCGCCCAGTTCCACTGTCTGCTTCTACGCTGCTCTCAAATCTCTCTTCCTTCCTGGGTCTGAGAATACCTGATCTGCCCCACACACGAGAACCAGATCCGTATTTCTGCAGTGGAGAGCAAATTCGGATCTTCCAACCTTCAAAGCCTTCTGAAGCAAGGCTCTGCAGGCTGGCCGTAAATCCTCTCTAACAAGGCAGGCCCCGACCCACCTTTTTCAAGCTCCTGCTTCTCTTTTCCCTCATCTCTGTTAGAATGCACCTTTTCCTTGGAGGCCATCTGTCACACCACCTTGTCCACTACCTGGCTCCCTGATGAAAAGCCAGCACAGGGTCCCCATGTTCTTGGGTTATTTTGTGTCTTCTTGCCCAGCCTCCAAATCTTTGGGGACTTTCCCCACCTCCTCTGTAGATCCTGGCATCACTCATTTCTGATAAATATTTACTAAACGGATATTGAGAAAAAAGTCATCTCACTTCTAAAAAAAATAATGACATGACAGACTCATGTTTCCTGTAAATCAGTGAAGAACTAAGGGATAAACCTAACGTGGGCTGACACCTCCTGATGATAATGTGACAAATTTAGGTAAGAAGCAGGCAAGGGATTCTCATTACACTGACTTCCAAAATCTGAAGTGGACAGTTTACAGACTGGGTGAAAACTCTAAGCTTAAGTGACTAACAATGTAACTTTCTCAGTTGGTTTCTATTACTATACATTCACCTAAGCACCCCGGGGAGAGCTTTCTGAAAATAATGAATTTCACCTCTTCCACACTATTCCTTCTGCATCTACTGTTCTTGTTGCTAAAGTTAAGGTCACTTTCCTTAAATAAAACCAAAAAAGGCTACACCAAAAAGCATACCACAGACGCTTTATTAAGGTGAAATCACATGCCTTTACATTGAGGAAAGTCACTTTGAAACTTTTTTTTTTTTTTAAACCAGGCTACCTTAAGACTGTAACCTAGATGTGCTTACCTTCCGGCAGATCTCATTAATAAATCTCAAAAGCAATCCCCAAGAGGAGGAGGGGCACATTTTTGTCATACAACTCACCCAGTTCTGCCCAGTGCTTCCTTATTTAAAAGTGTGATGTAATTTCCTTCTTTCAATCTGGTTTTAGAACCTGATTTCTGTTTATTCAGGGTGATAAATGGTCTTTTCAACCTTATTTAACTACCACCTACACGACTATTTCCTTACCAAAAGAGATAGACGATAATCCTATTCAGAGCCAAGATTTGTTAAAAAACAAAAAACCAAAAACTGATTTTGGAACGTGACAAATTCCATGATTTTATTTTTTATTTTAAAAAAACTTTTTTTAATTCCATGATTTTAGATCCTCCCCACAGAAACCACCACCTGCATGTTTATCTTCAGTCTGAAAATGCCTAAAATAATCCTTTGAGAATATTAAAACAAAACCAAAATCCCATCATTTTTACTGTGATTCGTGTCTAAAGCTTTAGCAGCTCAGCTGTTAGACACACTGAACATCTAGTGTGGCTGTTTTACAGAATTTTCACTTTGACTAATAACAGAAGAAGACTTACTGATTACAGGACTCTTCACAATCCAAGGTCCAAATTCAGGGTTTTTCTTGGATTTCACCCTCACAGACCATGATTTGGGTGAAGGAAGGGGGAGGGAGGCAGAAATTTCCTTCGTGATCCCCTGCTACATTATCCTACATCCCCCACATGCATGGCCTTCACATGAAGAGCACAGAGGACTTCACATCTTTCATGTTAAATTACTGAAAAAAGGGTCACTGAAATGCTCCTGCATGAATTCAAGGTAAACATGAGGGTTTCAGGACCCAGGGCAATGCCGCTCTGTGGGGTGAGGATGGACATCTCGTCCCAGGCAGCATCCATCCGCCCTTCAGTGGGCCAGCACGGAACAGTCCACTTGTAGGTGGTAAAAACTGGGGCAAAAAGAAAAATAATTTATCTTCCGACTGTCAAAAGCAAAGCTGAGTGACATAATTTGTGGAATAATTCAGAGTATTTTCTAGCTGAGTATTTTAAGAAACAGCAAACTAACAAAAAACCCATTCGTTCTACGGCCATCGTCATCAATAGCCTTTTGATTCACTTGGTGTCCTACGCAGCCTTCGCGCAGAGGCAGAAGGAGACCACGGCAGGGACGCGGGCTCTTGTCCTTTGTGCTTTTCCTACAGATACTACGGTCAGGAACAACACATGCACGGGATTGCAAAATATTATTCCTTTTAGACATACACATAATAGATTTCCAAATGGAGAAAATACGTGGGTTCTATTCTAATCTTAACAAGGAGCACAATAATCCAACGATGGGAAGGGAGTCTTTGAAACTTGAAATGTACTTAATGAGCACTGGAGTCACCCAATGGGGTAACACCAGGTTGTTACAAGGAACATAAAACCAGTACAAAAAATAAACTAATTCTTGGGAACTTATCTGGCAGGCATTGTTCTAAGTGATGTATAACTTATTTAATCCTCTCAACAACCCTGTGGGGCAGGTTACTATTATGACCCTCATTTACAGTTGAGGAACTGCAGGCACAGCAAGTTAAGTAACTTGCTCCAGGTCAATGGTGGGGCCCAGGGACTTAAGCCAGGCTTTTGCTGTGCACACCACCCGGCCCCTCCGAGCCCCTCAGGTTCTTAACTGGGAATAAGATCTGACCCCCTGTAAGGCCCGTGTTCAGGGTGGCTCAGACAGACTTTTCTGGGGATTTGCTGCTTGGTAATAGTTTTTCTTGGGTAACCCTTAGACTATCAAAGTTCCTATTTTATTTCAGCTCCATCAAATCCTCCTATGAAAGTTGTAAATTGCAGATTTGGCCTGTGCATCCTCTGGAAGGGTGGTCAAGGTATCAATTTTACACTCGGACTACTTGGCGCAATTCTTTCCAAGCCCTCAATCTTTGAGGACACACTGATGCCCCAGCACTACACACCCCGTTACAACACGATACCTGGTATCACGCAGGTCTGTCTTCACCCAGGTGTCCCTACAGATACCCAAGGGCCTCTTTTTAACACCCTCTCGCAGCATGGATCCCGGTAATGCCATTACAATCAGGCTCCATTTTAGTCTGGAATCTAATGATGGAATAGCTTGTCTTTGCAAAGCACTGTATAAATTACAAAGTACTTTCCAGCACATCATCTCACCTGATCCCCACAGCATCCCTGTCAGAGGAGGCAGGGATGACACTCTGCGCCTGCAGACGAGGAAGTGAGGCCAAACACCTCCCCGTCAGCAGCAAGGCCAGCGAGGCTCTTCCGCCCTCTAATCCAGCACTCCCCCGCTACACTTTCACTCCTTTCCTCTCCTCGGTCTCTTCATTCTAGGCAGAAACCTCAGTTCTTCCTTTTCCTTTTCTTTCTTTCTTTTTTTTTATTTAAAGATTTTATTTGAGAGAGAGAGAGCATGAGTAAGAGGTGGGGCAGAGGGAGAGGCAGAATCTCAAGCAGACTCCCCGCTGAGTGCGGAGCCCGACGGGAGGAGGGGGAGACTCGAGAATCAATCTCACGACCCTGACCCCAAATCAGGAGTCAGACGCTTTCCTGACTGAGCCACCCAGGCACCCCAAGCTCACTTCTCTTTCTAATGTTCTCCTTTATCAGTGGAGAAACTGATGCAGGTATGCATTAGTTAATCAGTTAATCAGGTTAAGCCAAATGCTCAAGACCTCAGTGCAAGTCACTCGTTAAGATGGGAACGGGAGCTCCACGCACAGGCTCTCCTCACAAATTCTTAGATGGCAAGGATGAGTTATTTCCACAAATGGTTCTCAAGTGCTTATTCTGGAGTAGATGCTACGGTAGTGAAGGAGACGTGGCTGCTGCCTGAGAAAGCCTCGGTCTCTGACAACAAGCACTCTGAAGCTGTGAGAACTTCCCCAGGAGGACAGGGTGGGGAGGCCGGATTGACGAGGGCAGTTAGGGCAGGCCTCCCTAGGTGACTTTTTAAACTGAAATTTAATGATGAGAAAGAGACAGCCATGAGAAGAATGAGAAGAACATTCCACGCGGAGGATATAAAATACAGATTATTTTAAATAATCTGTACCTGGCCAGGTTTCATATTCTGTGGGTCTTCAAGGAGAACTTCCAATGTCTTCTCGTCCTTACCCTCCTACTGCTTCCCCTGAAATGTTGAATCATGGCACTGTGGAGCGGAAAAGGAGTAAAACTCACATAGCCAGAGCCCCATATTTTACAAATATATCCACTGAGGCTTGGAGGATTCAACTGCCCCATTTTATAGTATGAGGAATTGGATTAAACTATCAACAGTGATTCCAAATTGCAAAATCCTTTTCCCCTTCTCAAGTCTGAGTCCCACACTAACTTTTCCCTGTCTTAAAGCAAATTTCTCTATTATGCTAGCTAACATTCAGAACCCTGAAACTCACTAGTTTTATCTACCTCTATAGAGCATGCATTTATGTTGTGTGAATTATGCCAGAATGCCACAGCTGATCTTGTTTACCCAGTACCAGGAGGTTATTTGTTAGCTTTTATGAAGCATGGCCAAACACCAGCACCAAAAGATGCAAAAGGAATCCCGATGATGAGGTACCAGTTCAAATTTATTGAGGTTAAAAGCAGAGCTGTTTCTCTGGCAGAGGGAGCTGATGACATTCAAATTCCTGGAATTACCCTTGGCACCACCTTTCCCTCCTCTGCTCACCTTTCTAAAGCAACCTGATGGTATGCAGACATTCAGGTCAGTTTCAAGCATGTTAGATTGTACCTGTAATTTAGGCAACTTGCTTTTAAAAGCTACCATTAGTATTAGCTGAAAGGGAGTATTATCTGGTTCACCTTCTGAGGAGCAGCAGTTAAGAGTCATTTTCACACAAAAACTCAAGTCTACAGTATAATTAAATCTCAGAGCAAGAGTGACCAGCGCCTATTGTGAACTGAAAGGAGGAGACACAATTCATCGAAACAGTAGTTTTATGTATCTGTCGAAAATATGAGTAACTCAGACGTTTCATAACAGCCATAAAGAACGATTTGCTTCCCACCCTTATCAGCGACTGGTCCAATCCTGCTGAGCCTTAAGACGTAAAATATGCTTCCATGCAATTATTTATCAACCACTGACTATGTGCAAGGCTGCGCAAGATAGAAGCTGTACAGAAGAGTTCCTGCCCTGAAGGAGTTCACAATCTAATACATGTCAGGTTAAAATCCTTAGCCCAGGACCTCTAGCCCCTACTATCACGGAGACAGGCAGCTGAAAATAAGCCTCTGTGTGGAGGGAAGGAGCTGACAAATAAGTGTCTGAAGTTCAGGCTAAAAGCTGTATGTACTTCTCTTCAAATCTGCTAATATCTGGGAAAGACTGCAGTACCTACTGGTAACCAATCACAGCACAATTAACAAAAAGCCAACTTTTACCCTGCTTAGCAAAATTTGGTCAGTTTCTGAAATGGGTAGGTGGCCTCCTATCTCTGCTCTGTTTAAGTAAAACTTTGCTGAAAACCATATTACAGAAATGGGTGGGGGGGGGAGAGGAATTTAAAAAAAAATCAAGACTTGGTATGGCGAATGTTTCAGTATCCTCAACAAACGCATACCCTTCACACTCTTACAGATTTATAAAAGCTGAAAAACGTGCAGAATACTGTTCTTCAGGGGGATAAAAAAACAAACAAAACGCATTTTAACCTCACCTTTCTTCACCTCCGACAGTTGCTTAGAAACCAGTCCGGCCCTACCTGTGTTGCAGGTGTACCTAAAGTCACCAACACATCTCTTTTAAAGCTACAGTCTATTCTGACTGCACTTACGTTTATGACTAACAATCTATTCATATTTTTTTTAAATCAGGTAAGAGACTGGTTCCTTTCAAGCAATGACGAAATCCTAATAAAGACTTAGGAAGCACCGATACAGCACCAATCATGGTTAAGAAGCATCTGATTTGTACGAGGCTGTGATATACATATAAATACACACGCACAGACACACGAAAAACACCCAATAAGCAGTCACGCTCCGAACACAGAATTCTGCACTCCCATTCCTTCGGAAACAGTAATTAGGACGCTCCGACCAAAGGATCGCGTTTCTGAGACAGGAGGAGGGGGGGGGTCGGAACTACTCAAGGGCCCTGACCGGGGACGACCGTCGCCGCCGAGAGACCGAGCAGAGGGGCCGCGGGCCGGCCACCCCCCAGCACAGCCTTGGGGACAGGGCTGACGGGCACACGGTGCGCGCCGGGGCAGCGCAGCCCCATTGTGGAAGGGAGGACGCCGAGGCCGCCGCCAGCCTCACCGGCGCAGGACCCCGGCCGGCCGCCCCCGAAGCCCGGGCCCCCGCACAGCGCCCCCGGGACCGGCCCCTACCCCTGGTCACCGCTCCCCCACCCCGTCCGTCCGTCTGTCCGTCCGTCTCTGGAGACTCCGCGTCGCGGCGACCCTCTCCGCACCCCGAGGACCCGCCCAGCGTCGGGAGCCGCCCGCAACCCGCCTCAGGGGCCCGGCAGGGGCGGGGGCGCGGGGCGGCGCCACCCTCCCCACCCCACCCCCGGCCCGCAGGCCCCTTACCCCCGCGGAGCCGCGGCTGCCCCACGGCGCCCTCCCGCGCATGTCCGTCCCGGCTGGCTCAGCGCCGCGGGCTCAGGGGCCCGAACACCGCGCAGGCGCCTCGCCACTCGCTGGCCGCCGCACCCCGCTCGCACTCCCCGCTCGCACTCCCCGCTCGCACTCGGCCGCCGTCGGCGCGGCAGCAGAGACCGCAATATATGCCAGTGGCGGGGCCGTGACGTCGACATCCAGCGCCCCACCTCCCCCGCTCAGCCAATCCCGGCCGCGCGCCGCTTAAAGGGGCGATGCCGCGGTCCAGGCGATGGCGTGGGGTCCACCGGCGTCGCGCGGCCCCGCGGAGATGACGCCTTTGTCTCCGAGGGGGCCGTTTCTGGGCCGCGGCGGCCTCCGCGCCTCCGCGCTGCGCGAGCCGAGCAGCAGCTGCCGAGGCCCCAGAATCCCAAGGCGGAATGTGTGCGGGCAGCTCGGCCTCGGCCCGCGTTCCGCCTGGCTAAAGGGGGCGCCGAGCGTCGCGCAGGGTTTCCCGTCGTTTCCTGGCCCCGGCGGGGTTCGGCGGGTGTAACCGGGTCCACGGGCCGTCGCCGCCGCCGGGATGGCGGAGGACGCCCGGGCCAAGGCCAGTGGAGCCTCTGCGGGCAGTAGGCCCGCGCGCACGGGGAGGCCTGCGGGCCGAGGCGTAGGGGGGCAGCATGGACAGAACGGAGCATTGACGACAGTGTGGGAAGCAAGCGACGTCGAGGAACAGAGTTGCCCAGCGTGGGACAGCATAGGGCAGGGTGAGACCTTGAGGGGCAGTGAGGTCACGCTGCTGAGGGCCTTTGCTGGGACCGCTGAACGCGGGTCTGCCCAGCCCCTTCTCCTCGGACCACATGCCTGCCTGAAAACCGAGGCCAGTCTCTGGTGGCAGTTGACCTGCCCGGGGCAGCCTATGGGCCTCCGTAAAAAGCACTCGCAACCCTACCCGGCCTCTCCTTCAGTCTCCAGTCCGGTGTTGACTTGCTAGACCCACGCCGCTCTCAGCATCTCTGGGCATCCGGGCGGCCAGTGATGCCCAAGGACGAAACACCGGAAAGCCTGCGGGAGGAGGCTTCTCCCCGCGACGGTGATGCAACTTAGGCTTACAGTTTAACCGTAAAATAAATAATACACATGATAACAAACCAAGAGTAACTAAAGTAAGAAAAAAAGCAAACAGACAGAAACCCTCCAGGTTTAACTAGAACAGTCCCCTGAATGGTACTCTATTAAGTAGAGGCCACGGACCTCTGGCTGACCTCCTCCGGCTTACAGAGCCCCTTCTCGGCTTCGGCAGTTGTGCCCGAGAGTTACACATTCAGCACTACCTAATTGGGGTAGTTTAACATATGGAATGAGATTGTGACCTCATTTTCAGGTTAACTATTAACTTACGCACTCCGTGAAATGATTGCCTTTTCTCCCCCATTGTTTACTTACATTCTTTTAAATTTAATTCAAAAGCCCAATTTTGAATTCGATGCCTTCTCTCTCTCTCTCTCTCTCTCTCACACACACACACACACACACACCCCTGAAGGATTCCTTTGCCCTTTTCAGTTGCAAGATAAACAGATGTTTAGCAGAGAGCTCTACTCTTTCTGGTCTTTCTGATGGGCTCCTTCTGGCCTACAGGGGCTCATGGGTCATTTTCATTCCTGTGCTACTTATCAACAATTCAATTATTCCATCTATGATGTTCTCAGTGCCCTCCGTTTATTATTATTTTAGGATGATGGAAATTAGTCACAACTCCTTGTTGGTTTTCTTAACCAAATTCGGTTTTTTGATTCACAGAAAATCTGCCCGGATCGTTTCCCTCCATTTTGCTTTCATTTATGTTTAAGACTTACCCATATGCTGTTATCAGTGTACCAAAAGGACCAGCTTGAGAATTTGCCAGAGAACATCTTTTCAGACCTCACAGTGCAGCATCTACTGAATGGGGACCTCGATGAGCTCAAGTTTCATCCAAAAGGGACCCTCGTTACGCTATTTCAAGCCACTACAATACAGTTGTAATTTGTGCTTTGGCCTTATTGGCATGCTTTTACGTTCCCCTATTCATTAGCAGTGATAATTACCAGAGCAACCACCAAACACACCCTTTCTTTAGAGAAAAGATCAACAGGATACTCATATAGTTGTGAACTGTCTAGTGTGCTGTTTTGGTAAATTATCAAAAATCATAAAAACACGAGTAATATATGATTAATCCATTTTTTCCTTCCGATGTATTTTAAATGTGCAGAATCAACATCTTGGTTTATTCATTTTTGGGGAAAAAAACATAGTTGATTGCTTACTGAATTTTGCTTACAATTATGTTCATGTGATAGAGCTTGCTCACCTGTGGCTGAATTGCATGCAGAGACTTACACCCCACAGATCTTTTATCTAATAGTCTGTTAGTGATATTTTATAATAACGTGCTCATGTCAATGATATCGTAGAATATTTTGGGAAGAGTTTACAAGGAAAATGCTAAGCAGCGTGAAATAATATTAGCATATTGTGATCATTCATTGACTTTTAACAGATTAGAATACTAGACTAGAGGTTTAGGGTAAACATATTCTCTTTGTACAGAACCTAACTTGTTTTAAATTGTCTCCAATAAGAAGGTTGAAGTCAGACAATTTTTTTATATCTCTCACAGTCCATTTAATTTTGATGTACTTCCCAAGGAATTTATATTAGCTGATTGTTTTTTAATTAAAAAAATCTAAACATAACTTCTAAAATGTTAGACTTACATCACACTGACCTAAATTGTCTCTTTGCACTTGCCCATTTTTCAGGGTAAGAAGAAGCTGTCCTTGGAGTAAGAACAAGGAGAGGTTCTGGCTCAGAAACCATAGAATCACAGACACTGCTTTTCTAAAGACATTGTTCGTTTTCCTCCTGTCTAGCAAGACCACAAGTCGTACGTAAGCAGGAGCATACTGAACAGGGACCTTACAAGCTTTCCAAATTTATGTTCAAATATTATTGAATCCTGCGGGAGAGGATACACGTTTTGGTGTTTATTCTTCTTGATTATAGACGGTTTTGGGTTTCTTTGTTGTTTATAAAGAAATACTTTTAAGTGAGACTACGTTCTGAATCGCCCTCTTAGTTCTAGACTGTTTATTTTTGTCTATTCATGATCTAAATGTGACTATGCAGTTTTCTTTTTTTACTAATTTATAGCTAAGTGGGCAGTAAAAAAATACACAACAATGGGAGAATCGAATTTCTTAGGAGTCATTTGTTAGTAGGCCCCTTTATGACTTAGGGACATCCGGACACTGATATATACTTATATATCCAATAACCTTTGTGTGTTACTGCAAAACCTCCAGGCTGGTAAGAGCCGGGATTCCTTCATGAAGGCCACCACAGCCCAGGGAAGTCTCCATTGAGCTTCCAACGGTAGCAGCCAGTTGAAAAATTGAGCATAAAAAGATTTCTTTACAACTTCCATTTTTCCCTTCTGTGGGTGGGGATACTCCTCTCCCTTCCTAGATTTTTCCCCTAAAAAGAGAGAGAGAGAGAAAAGAAAAACATATAAACAGTAAACTCAGCCTTTTTCATAGTATGAATTTTAGAGAGGCTATTTGTATAGTTGCTTATTTTTAAATTGAATCACTTTTCATTGACCTCATTCTCCCTGAAGGAACTTTTGATGCTATTTTGGTGATTATTGTATTTCCAGTTCTAGTCCATTTCTGGAACTTAGGACTATTAAAACTTTTTAGTGTCCAATAGGTGCATTAACTGAATATGTGGATTTTTGCAAGACAGTGTTTTTCAGGTTTCTTTTAAACATGAATCTGATTTAACTTCAAAGTCTAACATTATGTTTCCCCCCCCAGCAAATGGTGCATTTCCTATTAGCTGGCCAGTAGGGTGCGCTCTAGTCCCTTGCCAGATAAATAAATTAATAAATTAATAAATTAATTAAAAATATTAACGTAAACCCTTCATTAAGAGATTTCAGAAATCTGTTTCATTCCTTCACTGCCACCAACACAGAAGAGACATGTTGATATAGACACAAGCAAGTCGCTCAGCATGCACAACATACATGGAGAGCAAAGCTCTTCCATCAGGAAAAGAAAATTTGAGAGGTTACTTCTTTGGATCTTCTTTGGATTTGAAATAATTTGCTATTATCTTACCATATCGATCCCTCAGTGACAGATATTTTCTTTTATTCTGGGTAGAATGAGAATAAGAAATCTGGGGCAGTGAAGAACTCAGGCTCTGGGCTTACATCCTAACTTTCTCACCTGCTGAGTGATTCAACCGCTTACTTCACTTTTGTAGGAGAGTGAAAACAGTGGTTCCTACTCTATAGGGAGAAATGAGATTGTACGTGGGAAAGTGTTTAGAGCGTAGCCTAGAACATCAGCGTTCAGTAACAATATCTGTCTTTATCATTATTGCTATATTCTCATTGTGATTGCTGGTCATGTACTCACTGAGTATATCTTTGGAATCTTTGCAAGATTCCAAAATTCTCTATTACTTATTAGTGTACATGATTTAATTTGTCTGGGAGATTATTTTGTTAAATTCCAGGAGCATAAACGATTTAGAAGATAAAATGTCTTACTTGATCTGCAGTATTTCCACTTAAGGGGCTGTAAAAGCTTACGCCAAAGAAGAGGATCTGCCATAGTGAAATTTCAGGCACCAGAAATCCTTGGGGAAATACACGAGGGGCAGGAAGGATCTCAGCATCTCTGAAGGGAAGGTAACAAGTAGCTAAAAATCTATGAGCATCTTCTTATAAACCCATACTCATAAACATCCAAAGGCATGTGTCTTTTCTTTTTTTCTTTTTAGATTTTTATTTATTAGAGAGAGAGCACGCACACTAGCAGGGGGAGGGGCAGAAGGAGCAGGAAAAGCAGACTCCCCGATGAGTAGGGAGCCTGACATGGGACTTGATTCCAGGACCCTGAGATCATGACCTGAGCCGAAGACAGATGCTTAACCAAGTGAGCCACCCAGGCACCCCAGCATGTGTCCTTTTGAAAAATATATTTAGTTTGTACATAAACTTAAAATCCCGGGAGAAACGCTTAAATATGAATGGCTTTACCATTTTCTCCGTAATGCAAGGACAAGGGGATATACCCAGTGATTAGGCACAGTAGCATTGTGAGAAGTCAGCAAATGCCAACACTTCTCTGGGTTCTACCTACATTCATTCATTCATTCATTCATTCACCAACTAATATTTATTGAACTCCTACTGTGTGCCAGTCCATGCTAGGTACTGGGCAGTGAGCCAGAAAAACATTCCCAGAACGTTGGGTGGTGGGGATTATAGACACGCACACAGGAAGCTTAACTGATACAAAAATGCAAAAGAGTCTTCATAACGGGACTGTGAGATTCTGCCTCCTTCAAAAACTTGGAGACTCAGTATTTTCACTAGCTCTACACTCAGGAAATAATCATAAATAAAGCTTTCCTCCCAAAGTTGTTTGAGGCAGTGTTGTTCCTAATAGTGAAAACTGGCCTGTTCTAGGTCGATCCGGCATGTAAACTATCGAATATCTATTCAGCTATTAAAATGATGCTTATGCAGATTTTGTAATTAAGAATAATAATAACTAATGACAACTAACGCTTTTATAGCATTTACTAGGAAGTGGGCTCTGTCCTAGGGCTTTTCCTATATGCGTTAATTAAACCTTCACACAACCCTGTGAAGTCCCCGCTATTACTGTGCCCAGTTTATGACTGAGGTGAAGTAATACGCCCAAGGTTACAAAGATGGTCACTGTGGGTTTAAACTGAGGCAGTTACTTTCAAACACCACAGATTCTCCCATGATCACACTTGGTGTAAAAAGTGAAATATGAAGTTGAATATACGGAATACTCATCCTCATGGTATCAGGACTTTTTTTTTTACAGTGTTAGTGACAGAAAAATCCAACTCAAATTCATTAAAAAAAAAAGGGGGTGGGATTCAGTGCTTCAGTCATGGACAAGTCTAAGGGGCCATGTCTGCAGGAACTGCTTTCTTCAGGTGCTCAATGTCAACCCCATCAAGGTTTTCTCTGACTTTTGGCTTTGTCCTATTTTGTAGTGACTTTCTCTTGAGGTTCTTCGGTGACATGATGGCTGCCAGCAGGTCTGAGGCAAGATGGCTGCCAGCAAACTCTGGGCCATTTAATTAAAAAAAAAAAAAGAAGAAGAAGAAGAAGCAGCAGCAGCTTATTTAGTGGCTTGAACAAAAACTCTGGGGCTGACTCTCATTAGTTCAAACGGAGGGACAAGGAATGCGTGTTCTGACTGGCCAAGCCTGAGTGTGAGCCCAGCGTCAGAACCACGGGTAGAATCAGCTCACCTGAAGCGCATCCGCTAAAGGCAGAGGAGGTGGTGATCGCCTCTGGTCAAACTGACAATGGACCAGGAGAAAAGGGAAATGGGTGTTTTGGGTATACATCGAGTACCTGCGACAACAGTTTTCTTGTCTATAGGATAAACATTTAACACTGCAACTTACAAGTACCTTGAAGTTTTCTTTCTTTGGCCTTGATGACACGACAGTGTCACACGCTTTTGGAGTCCCCCTTCGGTCCTCCTCAGCCTTCTAGTCTTTCTAGGATGCTTCACTGTGGGCATCCAATTTACTACTACTTTTAGCCCTCTCTTCTTTCCTGACTTTTATTTTTTAAGATTTTATTTATTTGACAGACAGAGATCACAAGTAGGCAGAGAGAGAGAGGGGGAAGCAGGCTCCCTGCTGAGCAGAGACCCCCCACCCCAGGACACTTGGATCATGACCTGAGCCGAAGGCAGAGGCTTTAACCCACTGAGCCACCCAGGAGCCCCTTCTTTCCTGACTTTTAATTCCATACTTACAGTTTCTAACAAGTGCTTCCCCCTTGGGTATTTGTTGCAGATTGGTTTCCTTGGGGAGCAGGCTTTGGGATGGAGGATGATTTATTAGAGTGTGCTTTTGGAATCTATTGAAGGGAGGAGGAAGGAGCAGATTTGGGCAGAAAGAGAAAGTGAGCTGTGATGCAGGCCCACGATAGGCCTTAGCTGATCCTCTGGAAACATTCGGAGCTGGATTGGCACTCCAACTTGGGAAAGGGAGCTGTGTCTTTATTCCTTCCACCCCATTGGCCGGTCATTGGATATGGGTTGCCCTTGGGAGGAAGAGTAATGTTGGGGGCAAAGCAGTTTTTTTGTTTTGTTTTGTTTTGTTTTTGTTCCAGTTGAGACCTATCTGAAGAGGGTTGACAGCTAAGGGCTATTTTCTGGCAGCAAATATGGGTTCTAATCCTAGAGGTAAGACTTTCAACCCTCAAGGGGGATTTGGGTAGCTCATCATTGTAGCTTCCTTTTGTTGTCCCTGGCTGTTTGTCTATTCTCCTTCACTCTATTCCGGTAATTTTGTTGACATTTTTACTTAGATATTTTGAGGCTATGTTATTAGGTGCGTACAGGTTTAGAATTGTTAAACCTGTCTGGTAAATTGAACATTCCTTTACTATATATTGAGCCTCTACTAGTAATAACTTTTGCTTTGAAGTTTTCTTTGTTTAGTGTTGCTATAGTCACACTGGCTTTCTTTTAGTTTGTACTTTGGTGACTTCTTTTTCCAAATTTTCTTTTTAATCTTTGGGTTTCCTTAAGGTGTGTCTTAAAAAAAGCACAGAGCTAGGTTTTGTTTTGTTTTGAATTGTCTTCTAACTGGAGAGTTTAGTTCACTTATATCTATTGTGACTACTAGCATATTTGCTGATAATTATCATTTATTTTTATCACAAAATTCTGTACCTTCTGTTTGTCTTGCTCTAAGGAGTTTCTTTTTTCTTCTTGTTTTTTTTTTTTTTTTTGGTAGTTGTTACATTTTTTTCTTATCCCATGCCCCAATTTAGAAATTATATTCTTTATTTCTCCTTTTTAGTCGTTATCTAGAAATTATGACATGCATACTTACCATAATAAAGTCTAAAGGTAATATCTTATCCTCCTGAAAAATACAAGGAACACATTTAAAACACGCTAACTCATATCACTGCCTTCCAATTTTTATTTTCTTACCTAGAATTCAAATCTCTCTTTCTTTAGCACCACTAATTGGACATTATTTATTATTATATATAATATATATTATTATATATTACTTATATGTTAATACAATTGACCCTTGAACAACACAGTTTGGAAATATAAGTGCATGGGTCCACTTATATGACTTTTTTTGATAAATACAGTACTGCAAATATATATTCCTCATGATTTTTCTTTCTTTTTAAAAAAGATTTTGTTTATCGATTTGAGAGAGAGAGTGTGAGTGGGAAGAGGAACAGAGAGAGAG
The DNA here is from genome assembly GCA_004024625.1 of Mellivora capensis. Lineage (NCBI taxonomy): Eukaryota > Metazoa > Chordata > Mammalia > Carnivora > Mustelidae > Mellivora > Mellivora capensis. The sequence continues at coordinate 75,744 of PISX010001433.1, read as the reverse complement.
AGACAAGCAGAATCCTTGCTGAGTGCAGAGCCCAATGTAGGGCTCAATCCCACGCCCCTAGGATCATGACCTGAACCAAAACCAAGAGCTGGATGCTTAACCAAATGAGCCACCCAGACTCCCTCCTCCTTATGATTTTCTTAATAACATTTTCTTTTCTCTAGCTTTCTTTATTGTATGAATACACCATATAATATATATAACATACAAAACATTTGCTAATTGACTATTTACATTACCAGTATGGCTTCCAGTCAAGAGTAGGCTATTAGTAGTTAAATTTTGGGGAGTCAAAAGTTATACACAGAACAACCCCTGTGTTTTTCTTTCTTTCTTTTTTTTTTTTAAGATTTTATTTATTTATTTGACAGAAGGAGAGAGATCATAAGTAGGCAGAGCAGCAGGCAGAGAGAGAGAGGGGGAAGCAGGCTCCCTGGAAAGCAGAGAGCCGTATGTGGGGCTTGATCCCAGGACCCTGGGATCATGACCTGAGCCAAAGGCAGAGGCTTAACCCACTGAGCCACCCAGGTGCCCCTGCCCCATGTGTTTTTCAAGGGTCAACTGTATTTACTTAGTCTTGACCATCTATCATAACTCCTTCTTGTCTTTCAGATACTATTTTTAGGGTTACTTTTCTATCTTCCTAAAATATGTTTGTTTTGAAAGTTCTTTTAGGGTTGACACATTGTTTGAAAATTCCGTCAGTTTTTATCTGCTTGAAAATGTCTTTTTTTCACCCTCCTTCTTAGAAGATAATTTCGGGTATGTACAACTCTAAATTGTTGATTTTTATCTCAGAACTTTGAAAGTATTATCCCCCTGTCTTCTATGAAAGACTGTTGAAAAACTAGTTGTCAGTCTAACTGTCCATTCTTATAGGTATTATCTTTTCTTTCTATCTTTAAAGACTTTCTCTTTATTTTTAAATATTTTATTTATTTATTTGAGAGAGAGAGAGGACAAATGGGCAGGGGGTGGGGCAGAAGGAAGGGAGGGGGAGAAGCAGTCTCCCCATGGAGCAGGGCTCAATCCCAGGACCCTAAGATCATGACCTGAGCCACAGACAGATATTTAACTGACTGAGCCACCCAGGCGCCCCTAAAGCCTTTCTTTTTGTTGGTGCATTGCAGTTTACTTATAATTGGTCTGTGGAAGTTCTTTCATTTATATCTGAGGACTGCTATATTTCATTAGTTCTAGAAAATTGTTGGGTATTATTTCTGTTACCTCTATTGTATGTTCCCTGTTCTTTTTTCACCTTCTATACCTTTGATTAGATGAGTAATAGACCTTTCTTCCTTTGTCCTTTGTGTCTCTTAACTCCTTTTTACTTTCTACTTTTGTCTCTGTGTTGGATTTTGTGTAATTTTTTCAGATCTACCTTCCAGTTTCTTATTAATTTTTATCTGTATCTGTTACTTTAACATTAATTGACTTTATAATATCAATTATTATATTTATCATTTTCAATGTTCTATTTGGTTGTTCTTAAATATGGTTGGTCATTTTTGATAATCTCTTTTCTTTGGTGATATCTTACTTCATATAGTAAATAGCATAGTATAGTAAACATAATATTTTATATTGGGATCTAATAATTCTAATATCTATTTTAGGGGTCTCGTCCTGATGTTTGTTTTTTTCTGCTTTGTTTTACTTTTACTAATGCGTTTACTCATGCATCTTGTGCCTTTTGATTTGAAGCTTATATTTTTTGGAACTTCATCTGTGAGAATTCAAAGATTGGTGTTTGTTTAGACACCAAGAGGCACTCCCGAGCTAGGATTACTTGGATAAACCAAATTTTTGGCTTAGGATTTTTTGGACCCCCATGCAGATATTGCGGGCTCTGACATGTACAAGAATGGGCTAATGGTAAAGAAAAATTTCCCTTCCTTTCTACCACAGGCAAGACAGGCAAGTAAGTATCCTCTCCATCTCTCTCTTCAGAGCAAACATTTTCCTAATCCATCTACTAGAAGTGTCACCTTTTAGGGTCCCAAATTTTTTTCATCTTTTCTATGGCATCCACTCTATGCAGACATCTGGCTTTGTCTCCCAAATCCCACAGTCTCAACCCATCAAAACTCAAGGCCAGGAGTCAACAAACTCTTTCTTTATCAATATTCCAGGCTTTGCCAGCCATCTGGTCTCTGTTGCAACTACTCATGTCTGCCATTATAGCCTGAAATCAGCCATCGACAATACACAAAATGGATGGATGTGACTGTGTTCCAATAAAACCTTATTTACCAACGCAGGTGGCTAGCTAGATGTGGCCTGTGAGCTGTAGTTTGCTGACCTCTCACCCTTGGCCATCAGGAGTTGGCAGATGACAATTCATCCTTTTCTTACCCATTTGGAGTCATGCTTTTTCCTATGTCAGATAGCTGAGGATTTCACCTACCATTTTGCCAACCCAGTTATATATTTATAAAGATGTTCTCAAATATTTTGCTTGCAGCTGAGTTGCTTTGCCACAAGAAGAGTTTCTCTGGATAGCTAGTCTACCTTGTTCCCACAATGAAAGTCAGATTCATCTTGTCGGTACAATTTTCTCAGATTATCAGACTAGACTGCTCAGAGACCTTTAAGAACCACACTTGCCTAACACATTTAGTCCAGATTTATCAGATGGGTGTTTAAGGCTTTTTTGATCTCTGTCTTTAGCTTATCTTTCCCAGTTCTTAGCTCACTCTACTTTTACCCTTTCGGCCAAATTAGAAAACTCATGCTTTCCCAAATAAGCCTTCTGTTTATCATCTCTCCTCCTTGGCCATGCTGTTCCCTGTACTATCTTTACATGTCTCATTCCCGGTGTTCTCCGTGGCAATAGAAACTGGTTAAAAGATGACTCCGTTTCATCTCAGACACTGTCTTCTCTGTTGTCATCACAACTGGACGTGTTCCTTCCCTCCTCCGTTGTTCTGCTTTATATCACAGTCATTTGTAAACCTGTTTGGAGCACCCGTGTTAGACTGTAGGCTCATGGGGGACAGAGAGATTCCTTTATCAAACTTGGTAGACCTCTCCTTTCCTTGTAGAGCCCCTAGCATAATATTTTGAATATGGTGGGTACTTAAATATTTGCAAAATGAATGAATACATAACTTTTTTTAAGTTGGGAAAACTCAATATTTTATTGTAAAGTCCATGTCATTTTCCAGAGTTGGATCCTTAAGCTTATCAATTGCTTACTGCCACCAATGCATCCCCTCAGAAATAGAATCCCCCCGGGCTTATGTCCTACAACCCACGCGGAATCTCTTTCCATGGTGTCTGAGGTTGTTGTCAGCCCAGTAATGACACCACCCAAAGATAACTGCTGTTAACAGTGGATATATTGTTAACGTTTCCCACTGTCAATAAGCACTCTTTCACCGTATGATAGTCTCATGGCTACTTAGTAATCCATCATACGGATATAGCATGATTCACCCCTGACCAGTTCCAATTGTTAAGCTTTTTACATAATATTATTACAAATAATGTTATAATCAACTGCCTTGCATGTAATTTTTCTACCTCTCTGCTTATTTCCTCAGGATAAATGTTACCAAGTAAAGGAAATACTGAATCAAAGGGATTGAACATCTTCAGAAACTTTCATGATTCCCAAATTACAACCAGACTACAGGACCAGTTGGGACAGCCACCAGCAGTACAGTGCTCATTTAATGATACACTGTCCAACTTTGGATTTTTTGATTAGTTTTAGGGTTTTTTCTTTATTTGTTTTTGAGGGTCAATTTATTAGGCAAAATTTTATCTTAGGAAAATGTACATTTCTGTTATTGATACTGAAGTTGAGAATATACGTGTGTGTCTGCATGCACACATATACATGCACATACATACGTGTTGATTGGCCCTTACACTTCTTTTGTGATTTATTTATTTGTTTATCTTTTCTATTGTGGTATTGCCTTATTCCTATGACTTATACATGGAGGAATTAATTCACTGTCTATCACATATGTTACAAATATTTTCCCTGTTTAGTATATGTCTCTTTTTGTTGCGGTGGTTTATGGCAATTCTTTGCCTTAATGTTTTTTTACTTTTTTTTTAAAAGATTTTATTTATTTATTTGACAGACAGAGATCACAAGTAGGCCAAGAGGCAGGCAGAGAGAGAGGAGGAAGCAGGCTCCCCGCCCCATGTTTTTTTTTACTTTGACATAGTTTCATATTTACAGAAAAGTTTCAAGATGAGTTTGAAGAATTCTCAGATACTTTCACAAAGAGTCCTCATACGTTAACATTTTTTACAATTATCTTATTCTTTTCTTCTTGTTTCTTTCTATATTATTTTTATATGAACCATTTACAGGTAAGTTGCAGACACGAAGCTGGCATTTTAAACAATAGCCATAAAGATTTTAAAAATTGACTTTATTTTTTAGGGCAGTTTTAGATTTAGAGAAAAATTGAGAAAGCAGTCCATAGTTCATCTGTACTCTGCACCTAGTTTCTCCCAGGTAGTTATTACTTACGATTAATGAGACCATATTGATACATTTTGATATATTTTGATACATTATCAGCTAACGTCCATTGTTTATTTGGATTTCCTTAGTATTTTACCTGATGTCCTTTTTCTGTTCCAGGAGACCAGCCACAGCAGCAGATAACAATAGCTGTCATGTCTCCTTTCGGCTCCCCTTAACTGTGGCAATTTCAGACTTTTCTTGTTATTGATGACCTTGATAGTTTTTTTTTTAATAAAGACTATTTATTTACTTGACAGACAGAGATCACAAGTAGGCAGAGAGGCAGGCAGAGAGAGAGGAAGGGAAGCAGGCTCCCTGCTGAGCAGAGAGCCTGATGCGGGGCTTGATCCCAGGACCCTGAGATCATGACCTGAGCCGAAGGCAGAGGCTTTAACCCACTGAGCCACCCAGGCGCCCCGACCTTGACAGTTTTGAGGAAGACTGACTAATCAGGTGTTTGGTCAAATGTCCCTCTATTGGAATTTATCCAGTGTTTTTCTCATAATGTTATTGGTTTATTTATTTATTTATTTATTATTATTATTATTTTTAAAGATTTTATTTATTTATTTAACAGACAGAGAGAGATCACAAGTAGGCAGAGAGGCAGGCAGAGAGAGAGGAGGAAGCAGGCTCCCGGCTAAGCAGAGAGCCCAACGCAGGGCTCAATCCCAGGACCCTGAGACCATGACCTGAGCTGAAGGCAGAGGCTTAACCCACTGAGCCACCCAGGCGCCCCAATGTTATTGGTTTAAAAGAGGAAGGCCATATAGAGGTAAAGTGCCATTTTTATCACATCATATCAAGGGTATGTGCTATTAACATGATTTGTCACTATTGATGTTGACCTTGACCTGAGAAATACAAGAGTTATTTAAGGCCTCTGTAGACATAATCAGTGACATTTAGGTCAGGTCAACGATTCTGAAAAAAATTTGGGATGTTCAATTATTTTTGAATCATTGTGAAAATTGTACAATAACAGAAAGTTCATTGCAATTCATGGAGCTGACTACATTGATGGAAATTTCCTAACTGTAAGGTTAATTTTATATTTATAGTGTGTTTTGGTGATACTATGAGCTAGGAGTCACTGTTAGAACAGAAAGTCACAAGTTTAATTCTTTAAATGTTTAGCATATTTAAAGGGCAAAGATTTTTGCATGTGTCCATATGAAGCTAAGAACATCTGTATGTCTGTATCCCAGATGTAGCCTTTGATTTTCTAGAACTGTTTTAGCAAAGAAACATGTATTATCTAAAAAACGATTTAGCTGTCTTGTTTCCACTCTTCTTGGGTCCATTCACTGAATAAACCTTTTGAATACTTGAGCCGTAAAATTCCCCACATCCTACATTTGAGCATTTCCAGGAGCCAATAAGAAAGTTTAGTAAAGTGAATTTGAATGATTTATTTGTACAGAAAGAATGAATTTCCTCTTAGTTGTACATCCAACACCCACACGATACCTCATCTATGATGCTGGGAAGGAACATTTTCGGAAGAAATTTGATGCCCAATTAGTGTGTTTTAATTTGGTCAGTGGAATTACCATCTGGCTCTGATGTGTATTCTGGAGGGCAGAGAAGCACGGGGTTAGACAGTTTATTAGTTTGTGAGATGGGGCCAGGAGGTACAAAGAACATTTCACAGAAGCAGGATTTTATAGATTCTGAGTACCCCCTCCATCCCCCGCCACTCCCACCCCCTGCTTTTGGTAGCTACAGGATGAATGGGGACAAAGAAAGCACATGCTACTTATTTTGGATTGAATACACAAAAATAGATTGTAGATAAATGTCTTCTCTTCTAAGGAAATCAGAAATTTACCTATCCAATGATATCTAGTAGAGAGGTAAGCATTTCCTTGTTCTAGGATATAAAGCACGGACCTTTACTTTAGATAAACGCGCGCCACGAAAACAACAAGGATGCTTTTACAGTTTTACTGTTCCATTTACGTACGGGCAGGAGGAGAGCGAGCAAGCGAGGGGACGAACTTTCTCACCTTTCAGGACTTCCCCATGTTGGGTACGTTCAGACACGAACACTGACCTTCACAACTAAACTCAACCACCCCAGAAAAGTCCAAGATAAAACCAGCCTGTTTTTAGAGTAAAGTTTTCTCTGGAGGCTTTGATTCCTATTATACTGGAAAACAGAGGAAATTCCAGATCTAAGGGATCCTGGCCAAAATGCTCTATTTTCTGTTTTTTGGAATTCATCTTTTTTGTCCATGTCAAGCAGGCACACAGTTGTTTTCTGTCCTTTGTTGTTCCATCTTATACATGTGAGAATGCTCTTAGCTGATAGTGGTCACATTCTTTGCTGCTGTAAGAATTGTGCCCATGTCCTGGGCCTAGTCTCTACAGTGTGATCACACTGGGGAGCAAGGTCCACACTCACTTATATCTCAACATGGTCTCCATTCTTTGTTTCGGTAACAAGTTAGCACTACTTCACGAACGTGTAATAATACAATCTCAAACTATTGTGGGATGTTAGTTTGAATGGGAAGGTCTAAATGTGTTTCAAATAACAGTTCGTGACTTCAGGTGATTAGGAATTCCTTACCCTTAGGAGAGAGGGCCGACGGTAGGTCCCTAAGACTTAAATCTTGAGTTTTGCTAATGCCCAATTCTGACTGTATTTAATCATGACTACTAAGATACGATCGAACAAGCCCCAGGCAGAGAGGTTTACTGGGAAAACATTCAGTCCTTCCAGGAACAGGACCAGAAATTTCTCCATATGTCTGTAGACTCTGGACCTCAGGATGTCTGTGAACTTTTACTGTGTTCCACTCTCCCCTCAAGTTTGTTTCCCAGCCATGGAAAATGCCCATGAGAAAGAATTGTGCAATGCTAACTGTTAGTCACTTTATATTTCCTGAATATTCCCTATTTAATTTTCCTGGTAGCTGGCAATAACATCTAGGATTTAAATTGCTGAAGGGAATTCGGGAAAACCCACATAAATGTCTAAGACGACGTTTGGCAAGCTCTGTGTCTTGGTGACACAACAATGTCATAACTAGAGATTTCATCCAACACAAGAGGCAGGAAATCCCTGCTGCTGCCAGACACCCACTTCTTGAGTCTGAGGATCCTCGTTTGTTAAAAATGGATTCTACACAGTTTTTAATTTGATTATCAGGCTGCTGGAAGAAAAATTTGGACCTGGAGTTTAGAGGCAATGAGATTTCTTTAAAAATGGGCATCTTGAAAGGAATTGTGAGAAAGACAAAAGAAAACATCGTAGATATTTTGTTAAGCAGAGGCAACAGCTTCTCCATGAAAAGCCCAGCCCAGTGGGGCGTGAGCTCCCAGGGTGAGGGGTGGGTCGGGGATTCTGCCAAGACGATCCCCCAGTCAGACTCAGAGGGGTGATGTCCTTCCCACACAGTCTTTTCTCACACCCTAGAACCCAAAGGACGTGATTTTTAATTTAAGATGTTATTTTACCAAGTGAGGTATCATACTTACCTCAGTCACCGCGAGGAGAATGGTCTGCCATGTTCTGAATTTTATCCCATCCCCCATGTTGTTTCAAGCTCTGTGAAGTTTGATGACTTTGAGGTACCTTTGCCTTGTGTTCATTTTTTTCTTCTTATTGTGGTTTGGATCTACGAATGTGACCAACATCTGCTCTAAAATTTGATGACAGTTTATTGGAGAGACCTGTATATTCGCAAAGGAAGTTTATCATTCTCCTCCTTTCTGTTCCCCATTTCTATTTGCTAATTCTGTCCTACTGACTATATCGTCCCGGGTTACTTCCTTGTCTGTTCTTCGATACTTAATTCTGTCACTTTGGTAATTTTGAGGCCACTGATTACCATTCCTATGTGTATTGGCTGCATTTCACCATTTAAGAAATTTTTATTATATTTATTGGATCATGAATTCTTTGTTATGGTTTTATTGTTGAATGGTCTACCACTACAGGGGATTTTATCTGCTATGGCTGTGGTGTTGATTTAATCCACCAAGATGGCGATCTGCGCGGCTTTCTTAAATTTCTATAGGCGTCTTAGAATGTCGGCCACCTTGTTCTTCCAAACGCTGGCATCTGCTCATTCCTGTGGATGGCAGATTGTTGGATTTGGCTGTAGAGTGAAGTCTAGCCTCTTTTCTCATCCTGTTTTAATTATATCTCCTAATTTATGTTTTTGGCCTCAAATTCTCCCCTCAACTCCAGAACCTGGATGTCTAAAAGGCATCTATATTTGTTTCCCAGGTCTGCCATCAAAGGTACGACAAACCGTGAGGCTTGGAACAATGAAAATCTATTGTCACCCAGATGTGGAGGCCAGAAGTCCAAAATCAAGGTGTCAGCAGGACCACACCCCTTCCAAGACCCTAAAGAGAATCCTTCCTTGACTCCTCGTGCTGGTGGTGGTGGCCACCCACCCTTGGCATTCATTCCTGGACACGAAGCTGCATCTCTCCAATCTCTGCTCCATCTGCAAATGACCTTCTTGTAGGGACATGGGTCATATTGGATTCAGTATGTATATGTATGCAGTAAGACCCTGCAAGACCCTTTCTGCAAGTAAGATCACATTGTAAGGTCCTGGGGGTTGGGACTTCAGCATATCTTTTGAGGAGGACATGAAATTTTAATACAGTGTTCACATCATTTTTTAAAAAGATTTTATTTATTTATTTGACAGATCACAAGTAGGCAGAGAGGCAGGCAGAGAGGGGGGGGGGAAGCAGGCTCCCCGCTGAGCAGAGAGCCCAATGCGGGGCTCGATCCCAGGACCCTGAGATCATGACCTGAGCTGAAGGCAGAGGCTTAACCCGCTGAGCCACCCAGGTGCCCCTCACATCATTTTTTTTACGGCATTGTTGAGATCTCTTCTTGTGGTTTTTAGAGATAGTTTCTGCCTTGGGACCTTTGCCTTTGTTGTATCTTTGCCCCAGTCTTCTCATGGCTTACGTAGATCATTCAGCTCTCTGCTCAAAACTTCTTCAAAGAGGCCTCTTCTGATTACCCTCTCTCAAATAGAAACTCCCACAAGGGTCACTGTCTGACATTTTCTGTTTGTCCCTTTCCCCAAGTCCAATGGAGGACCTATAAGAGCAAGAGATTCACCTTGCATCTAACCAGATATTCCCAGGGCCTAGAACAGTACCTGGCACACAGGTAGCAGTTCAACCAACGTGTGTGGAATTAATGCGAGAATAAATCTAGTTCTAGCCTCATCCATTTCCCTATTCCTTTATTGGGTAGAGATCTGAATCAGAGTAAATAAGGAAGATAAATGGGAATGTTTAAGTGGAGCACAGGATGATAGCACGTGCAAAGGGCCTGAAGCAAGAGCATGCTTGGCACGTTCAAGTAACAGCAAGATTGGCCAGTGAGTGAAAGAGAGCAATAGGAGAGGTGATCAGAGAAAGGAACCATATCAAGCAGCCCTCCCCTTTCCCACCATGTTCTGGTCACCTTGTGTTTTTTCCCGACTATTCTAATAGTAGTCTTCTCATTCTTGGGTTGTGGCTTAAATATCACTTCCCTCTCATTATTCTATTGCCACAGCCTCTCATAGCGTTTATCACCAGCAGTAAATCTATTTATTTCTTTATTGTCTTGCCCCACTGCCCCAACTGGCACGGAAGGGCTGTGCAGGTCAAGACCATGTCCATTTGGTCACTGTTGTTCTCTTAGGATCCAAGATGGTGCATGTTCCCGCAAGCATTGGTTTGTTTGGTTGAGTGAGTGAATGGAGAAGAACTTCTGTTGGTAAATGAGTTCTGCTGAGTTGTTTGATTCCGTTTATAAGAAACACATTTCTCTTTTCCTGGGAGGAGAGGAAAAGGAGAAGAAGGAGAAAGGTAGCCATATCTAAATATGTCCCCACCTCCCATATTTATCACCAAATAATGCAGTTATCTTCCTGGCATTCTCCTGTATGACATTTTTCTATTCCCATGACCTTAAAGCATATCCCTAATGAATTCAAAGGCTCTGTTTTCTCTCTTGCCACACGTATCAAGTTTTTACCCAACATATTTTCCCAGTGTTTCTTGGTTTTCTTTTCACATATTCTTCATAACATTAACCTTATAAGGCATAAAAATATTTCTAGTCTGAGTTTAAACAAGAAAAATTGAAGCTAATTGTCTAGAGTTTGTAAGTCCACCAATGAGCTTTTATTAAGTGGTTTGTTTACGAATTCCACGTATATTTATTGTGTGCTTACTGGTTACGAGGCATTGGGTTAGGCTGGTGGGGGGGGGGCTCCTGGGATAAACTGGGGAGGAGAGACATGAGTCTTGCCCTCCGAATCTTATGTTCTGGTATGAAGCAGATACCAAACATTATTTTCATAAGAAATTATTGAATTACAGTTTACATGTAAGTGACATAAAGAAGTATATGATGCTATGAAAGCTTCTTATAGTAGGACCTGAGCTAGTCTTAGGGGTCAGGGAAAGCTTTGCTCGTTGCCTCTGCATTCAACATTCTCCTTTTTGTTATGAATAGAACCCTGATTTTGTTTGTATTGGTGAAGTATCCATTTCTGTACTTCTCTTGCAATTAGGGATGGCCGCCTGACATGGCATTGATTACTCATGTGGTGGGAGTGGACTGGATGGTGCCTGCTGAGTATGGCTTTCTTGGTACACCCCCCACCTCTTCAAACTCAGTGTTTCCTTCCACTTCCTCCTTGATAGGAGCCTGGGGTACTGATGGCATCTGGGACCTGCTGCACCTGCCCCAGGGTGTCAATCCTGACTTCTCGTGAGGTGCTAACAACGAGCCCTTATTTGATTAAAGCCACAGGAGCTGCTATGAGCAGTTCCTAATTAATAATTAATTAATACAGCTTACTTGGAGATGTGGCATTTGAACGGGGCTTTGAAGGGTACGAGGAGCAACTAACTGAGAAAGGGGGCCCAGAAAGCACTTCCCATGGGTTCTGCTTAGACCCAGGGCTTTTGAATATCAGGGCCTCATCACCTGCATTAAAGGATATCAGACCACAATATCCCATATCCTCAATACCTCTACGTTGGACTTGAGGAGGAACCTGCTGGAGGAGAAAAGTCTAATAACAGCAGCTGGCCCTAGCAGCGTGAGAGGCACTGTTCTTTTTTGTTTTTCTATTTTTTTGAAGACTGATTTATTTATTTGAGAGAGAGAGCATGAGCGGGAGGGAGAGAAGGAGATGGAGAGAGAACCTCAAGCAGACTCCGCTCTGAGTGCAGAGCCTGACACGGGGCTCCACCCATGACCCTGAGATCCCAACCTGAGCCTAAATCAAGAGTTGAATGCTTAACCCACCGAGCCACCCCAGGTGGCCCATCGAGGCACTGTTCTAAGGGGTTTACACCTGTGACCTCATTCAGTTCTCGGGACAACACTTTGAGGGAGGCACGATTGCTGTCCCCACTTAGTTGAGGGAGCCGAAACAAAGAGAGATCAAGCCAGTGGCCCAAGATTGCACAGCTAGTAAATGGAGGAGCCAGGATGTGAAGCCTGGTAGCGTGGCTTGGGAGCCTGAGCTCATTAGCTCATGACAGGCAGGGCTTGACCCAAGCTTTGGACTCATTCCTGTCTCCTTCCCTTTGATGCCTAAGAGGACTCCTGAGAAGTGTGCACAAGCAGGAGATGTTGACTGTTCTTACCAAAAAGTGCACTTCTGAATTCTGTTCCTCAATAGCTGATAAGCCAATTAGGCGATGGTTTTAGAATACCTTCATGAAGGTTCTCTCCTTTATATTGCTTTTGGGACCCCTCCTGAATGAACTGTTCCCTCGCATCATGAGATATAGAAGTTCTTGATACTCTTTTTTTAGACCCCAAGTCTACTGATTTGTTCCAAGTTGTGATAAAAATACTCATTCCAAGCACCTGCGGCCTTATTCTAGCTTCCGGGAGCTCCCTTTGTCTGTCCTCCACTGCTCCTTCTGGGATGCCCCTGGAAAAATGGAAACCCTACCCCATTAGGTCCAGCGCAGGATGACTCAGAAAGTGGTCCACAGATTTACTAGTTTAAAGCTGCTTCAAAAACGGTTACGGGTCTGCAGCAAGTCAAGTAGGGAAATGGAGAGACTTTGGGCAATTTGGCATTACCACAACGTCTAAGGATGTGGTCCGTGAGTTAGTCTTGGTGACAAGGCATAGTCCCCTCCGGGTGCCGTCAGACTCAGAGGGTAAGCTGGAGGCGGCATGAGCTGTGCTGCAGGCATGGGCAATAGGACCCCTTGTTGGTTCATGATGGATTGGAAACGAAAACAAGAATGGTTCTTCACCACAGAGAGTTCGAGAATCCCACTAGTGTGACTCACTGTGGCAAGTCAGTGTGTGTCATGTAATCTGGCACTGGAGCTGATTTTTTTAAACTTGATTCTGGCTGTTTCATCTGTGGAGGTCTCACCTCCTTGCTCATGTTGCCAGACCTAGGATGACACAGCCTGTCCCTTCCTTTCTGTCGAATCTGCCATGGCACTTAGCAAGATGCCGACCGCACACAGTAGAAGAACGCAAGTGTTTGTTTTGTTTTTTGCCACGATTCAAATCAGGAGATGAGGCGGGCTGGGCAGGCAGGAGGAGAAGGGCTGACTTTGCCTCACTTGGCGCAAGAGGGGGAAACAATGTCTCATAACTTACTTTTTTAGAAATACGAATTCATGGAAGAAGCTTCAGGCGTGCTACTGTGATAACCATTCATGGGAGCCAGTCACATACCAGGCGCTGTGCTAGAGGCTGTGTTTATTTACACGTATTATTTCATTTAATCTCTATGCCGTCTTGTGAGAGTAGATATCCTTACCACCATTTTGCAGACGAAGGATGTGAGGTACCAGAGAGGTTGAGTAACTTGCCTGAGGTCGCACAGCTACAAAGCGGTGGTGGTCTGTCTGACTTCAGAGCCTGCGTACTTTTCTTACTCCCATTATTACTTAGTGAAGCGTTTATTGCTAAGAGGGAATGTTACTGGGTTTAGAAAACACTTCAAATGTGCTTTAAGTATCATTTGTCCAGAAGAGCTTGTTTAGTCATTGTTGCAATGTTCTCATATTTCCATTAAGGCTTTTCCTTTATATACTTTGCTTTTACTTGGGCGGGTGGGGCAGCGGCTACGCTCAGTCTAGACTGTCCAGCAAATGACAATTCCGGCTTTATCTTTGCACCTCCTGGGAGAAGAAAGACAAAGCCTTCTTTTTGGGGTCGAATTCAGCTGTCATTTAGCGTCCTAGCCACGGAGGTCGGGGCCAGCAGCTTTCACAGAGATCTACGTCCTGTCTTTGGGGACGGCAGAGTGGTTTCATGCCTCTGTGGTGTGTCATCTGAACTGTGTCCCATATGGGCTTTTCAGATGCCACTTTCTGGTTCTTTGCAGGAGAATTGTTTTCTAGTGTGTTTTTAGTAGTTTTCAAAGTCTTTTATTATTTAATTTAAATGCATAATTCTCAGCTCATAATCTAATCGGTCTCTGAAAATGGTTTCAACCACTTGGTCTCCTGAGTTAGACTGAACTGCGGTGTAGACAAGACAAGGGCACGATTACCGTGGGCTGGGTTACTCAGCCTGGTTATCTAATTATCCTCTACGACCTAGGTTTATAACTGTATTCCTTTAGATGTATTTTAGAAAACAGAACTGACTATTTTTGGGGTAAAGTTTGAACGAGGTGAAGTGGAGATTTTTATTGTATTTATTTTATGATATTTGAATTTCTAAAGCAGAATCCGGGTCTATACTTTACTAACTTCTTTTTTTTTTTTAAGATTTTATTTATTTATTTATTTGACAGAGAGAGACAGTGAGAGCGGGAACACAAGCAGGGGGAGTGGGAGAGGGAGAAGCGGGCTTCCTGAGCTGAAGGCAGCTGAAGGCAGAAGCTGAGCAGGGAACCGGACGCGGGGCTCTATTCCAGGATCGCGGGATCATGACCTGAGCCGAAGGCAGACGCTTAACGACTGAGCCACCCAGGCATCACGTCATCTTATCTTTGTCTTCTTTGTCTCTGTGTTCTACCTTGTCTTTTTCTCCTTCCTCCTCTTCTTTTTCTCTTTCTCCCCCTCCCCCTCCTTCTCCTCCTTCCTGTGAGGAATGAGGGATTCTCCATTGTAGAGTGATATGATCGGGTACATATTTTCGAAAGAGCCACCACCATGACAGCAGGGCAAAAGTCAGATCAGAGAACGGAAGATCCTGGGGTCAAGGAAGACCAAGTCGAGAAGAAGAGGTAAAGTAGCTGCAGGGCAGCTGGATTGGAGGGGAAGGTACAGATTAAGAGCTTCATTTAGCAGATGGAATTCAGGCTTTGATCACCAATTAGATGGGAGGGATTAAAGGAACAGTGATGTGACAGAGATAATTGGGTAAGGAAAAATTACTTAAACCCATACACCTACATTTTAGAGGAACCATGCCGGGTAGATGACTTTTCAGCGGACCACTTGAGTTCTGAAAGGGGAATTTACTTTCTTCCTTCTATCTCCCATCTTTATATTAGCATCCTGAATCACCATTATTCCGTCTTCCCTTTTAAGGACCAGATTACCTCAAAATAAACAAAAAAAAAGTCATCTTTCCATAATCAAATTCCCTTTGAATTCTTTAGGGACAGATGAACTCACATTGAATGAAGACACTTCCTAGTACCCTTGTTCTTTAAAACATAAAAATCATTTTTAAACTATAGACCTGGATTTGCCTGGGGGGCTCAGTCGTTAAGTGTCTGCCTTCAGCTCAGGTCATAATCCCGGGGTTTCTCTGTCAAATAAATAAATAAAATCTTTGGGGCGCCTGGGTGGCTCAGTGGGTTAAGCCTCTGCCTTCGGCCCAGGTCATGATCTCAGGGTCCTGGGATCGAGCCCCGCATCGGGCTCTCTGCTCAGCAGGGAGCCTGCTTCCCCCTCTCTCTCCCCCTGCCTCTCTGCCTGCTTGTGATCTCTGTCTGTCAAATAAATAAATAAAATCTTTAAAACAAAAACAAATACTTGTCAAGTTGATGTATAAATAACTGAATAATTTAAAAAAAAGAAAGACAAGATGAAGCACAGAAACCTTCTTCATAATCTTTGCCCACCTTGCCTTCCTCACCCCTGGTAGTCTAGCCTCGGGGACAAGCCAGTGACTCGTAGGTCTGCCCTTTGATCCAGAAAATTCTTCAGGGGCCGTCCTCCCATCCTCAGGTTCTGTGACGGTTTTGGTATCGTCCTCTTCTCCGCAAGCCTTCTGACAATCTCTTCCTGCTCCCCTCTACTTCTATTTAATAAAAATCCCAATGTGTTTCCAATGTTAATGTGGGTTCCATACGTTTTAATCTAATTATTGTATTTTAATACCAGGGTACATGGTGGTTGAGACCTTGGGCTCTGAATCCTGACCACCTAGATTTGGATTCTAAGTCTAACCCTCGTTGGGTTATGTGGGTGAATTACTTCAGCTCTCTCTACTTCGATTTCCTCATCTGTGAAGCGGGATAGTGACAGCCCCTACTTCTTGGGACTGTAGTGGAGATCCAGCGAATTAATGCATGTCAGGTGCTTGGGGCACAGGCTGGAACAAGCAGAGTGTTTCACTCTTTCCATGAAGAAGCTCTTCTGTGAATTGCATAGATTTTATTTCAGAAAATACTTTAAAAAACATTTTATTCTTGTGTTGTGTTTACTTGTAAGATAACTAAGTGGGTCATGTTAAAAATCCATTGCAACGTATCGCTTTTTGTTAGAGTTCTTAGAAAAAGGAAAATCTTTTGAAATAAAAGAGTGTCTTATTCCTGGGGCTGAGAAGTTTAGGGCAGATCTTGGGTTTTAGTAATCTTAGTCAGAGCCTCGGCTGTTTGGTAACTTATCTCCGATTTCCTCAGCTCATTTACTCAGTTTCTGAAGAATCAAGTGGGTAGATTAAGTGCCTCATTTGGAGTTTCTTTAACCATGCAGCAGAACCGTGAGTAGGAAGTTAAGACGTCTGGTGTTTGTTCCTCGACCACGTGACTCAGGGAAGGGCCGTGTGTTTTCTCAGTGCGCCATGGGTGACTCCGTCTTTCACCATTACAAATGATGCTGAAATGAACATCCTTTACCTACCCCAAAACTCTTGCGCACCTTTAATTATTTCCTTAGAACAAGTTGATCAAAGTAAAATGATTGAGTCAAAGGAAATAATTAAGTCTTTGGATATTAGTGGCCAGCTTACCTTCCAAACAGTTTTTATTCAGTTGTGCTCCTACCAAGAGTGCTTGGAAATGTCCATTTCCTCCACACTTTTGCTACCACTGAGTATTTATCCTGTTGTTTTAATCTTTCCTACCTTCATTAGCCAAAGGAAAGAAAAGACAAATGAAGAAGGTGCCTTGCTCGTGTAAGGGAGGAAATCTTCACCCTCATTTGTTCTTTTTTTTTTTTTTTTTTAAGATTTATTTATTTATTTTAGAGAGAGAGCGAGAGCGAGCGTAGGTGTGCTCAAGCAGGGGTGGGGTGGGAAGAGACTCTCAAGCAGACTCCGAGCTGAGCACGGAACCCCACGCCTCAAGTTCCACCTCTCCCTGAGATCATGACCTGAGCCAAAATCAAGAGTCGGGGGCTTAACCAGCTGAGCCACCCGGGTACCCCTCTTCATTCCTTTATAATAAAAGATTGATGCTTCAGATTCCATTATTTTTCTGGTCACAGGATTTTTAATAATCAAAACTTTTCATATTCACTAAGTTTCTTTTAAATCTTCGTAAATTAAATGCAAGAGAACAAAAAACCTGCTAATATTGCCATTGCGTGTATTAAGCCCGATTAAGAAGAATCCCAAAGAATTTTAAACTCTTGAAAAGTTGAAAAGACTGACTTTTCAAAAGGACAACAGGAGAGGCACCTGGGTGGCTCAGGCGTTCAGCATCTGCCTTCAGCTCAGGTCATGATCCTGGAGTCCTGGGATCAAGCCCTGCATCGGGCTCCCTGTTCAGCGGGAAGCCTGCTTCTCCCTCTCCCACTCGCCCTGCCTGTGTTCCCTCTGTCACTGTGTCTCTCTGTATCAAATAAATAAATAAAATAATAACTTAAAAAATTAAAATAAAATAAAATAAAAAGGACAACAGAAATACCAACAATCGGGATCAAAGGAACTCAGCCTGGAATGAGACTGTGTAGAGTTTAATTAAGAATAGTGAGACTTTAGATAATTTAAGAGACATCTGGCACATATTGTTTGTGGACCAACTCAAGATCTCTTGGTGACATTGTTTGAAAAATGATCAGAACTGTTACTTTCATTCTCTTTTTTATCCAAAAATGTATATGAATTAGAAAGATTGATACATAACTTTGTGATGATTGGTGGTACTATTTATTACCTCGTACAGTTTTCTTGTTAGGTGCTGTTTGGAATGATTATGTATATATAAAGGAATGTTGATGCAAATTTATAGCCCAAAATTAGTTAACACGAAGAATATATCTATATATCTATATACAAATCTCAAATAACTTTCATGATATTTGAAAGTAAAATTCTGGGGATCTGTGGGAGGGAAGGAAGGGGTTACACATGGCAGGAGGGTGCTGGGACAGGCCTCTGGGCTGACTTCTCATTAGGAAATCTGGTATTTCAGGTTGGACTGGGCTTTGGGAATGGCTGCTCCTTTGTTCAAGAGAAAAAGTGCGTTAGATCTGGCTGCAGTCTCAGACTTGTGAAAATGAATTCCAGAACTTTCTAGCATAGGAAAGTGAGACAGCTCTCCAGTACTCTGAACAGAATTCACCCAATGAAGCCGAGAGGGCGAGAGGGCAAGAAGGCGTCCCTGATTCCCTGAGGTTATGCATGGTGACAGCCACGGTAACAGACCCTGCAGGGCCTGGCACCAGGGGACACCCATGGTGGTGATTAACTCTGCAGATCCTTGCTCAGAGCTTTGATTCCCTTCCCACATATTTCGAGATTAGCTCTATTAAAAGTGACCTTGACCCTGCATTTCTTTATTTCAGGTGGTTTTGTTTTCCTGTTTTTCATTATTCGGAGTAAATTCATTTCTGCTTCTCTGATGACCAGTGTCTACGCGAGGATTCCTTCTTGAGCCATTTTTTCCATAAGTTGCTTCATCGAACCTGTGACTAATTGGTTAAATAAAACCAACACATACTCCTGGAATTCAGGAGTACATTTCGTTCCAGGCCTGATAAAAGGGAGTAAATTGCACTGTTCATTCCTGTCATCCTTTATCTCTCCCTTTCCTGCAAAATTATCACCAAAAGACATGCTGGAAAGTTCTTCATGAACCTAGAGCGAGGACTTTCATTCATTGCCCATTATTCTGGAAATGTCCCCCCAGCCCACTCCTGGGCTCCCTGCATCTTCCTTATCCATGGGCAGCTTGTGTAGGGAAGCCATGGGTCGGAGATGAAACCTGTCAGGAAGAAGAGAAAGGGTAGAGAGGTTGGAATGTAAACTAAACGAGAAATTTGTGATTCGGTGGACAGAGCTACAGACCGGAAGCCTAACCCTGGGGCTCTAGGCTCAGCTCCACTCCGTGAAATGGCACCATTTCATGGAAACTCTTGTGTCCCTACTTCCCTCATTCGTACAATGGGAATTCTAGCACCCACGTGGCCCGCTTCGCTAGGACGGGGGTGGGAATCAGGAGACATGTGCACATTCCTTAGACGCTCAAGCTCTTTCTGAGAGCACTAAGCATTAATATTTTGAAAGGAAAACATGAGCCAGGCAGGAAAGGGTAGCGTGGTCATTGTCCGTTTACAAGACTGCGAGCTTGAGGAAGTCACGGATGAGGACCTGGCCTTATCCATCGCCGTGTCCACTGAACCTGGCATTAAGGCACCCAGAGTAGACAAGTGTGGAAGTGGTACTCGTGAGCTAAGTCCTGAATGAGACAGTCACTCACACGGGGTCCCACACAGCAGAAAGGATTCTGCTGGACACTTCTGCTGGATGGGAAAGTCAGTGGATTGAAACCAGGTTTGGGGTCTAAAAGGCGAGGTTTAAGTCCTGGTGCTATGGCTGCTGAGCTGTGTTGTCACTACGGTATCACTGCGACTTCGCTAAGTGTGCGATCACTTCTCAGCTGGGGGCGCGATGGACCCTCTCCTCCTGTCAATGTCCTCACGTGTAAAATAGGGTCAAAACACCTTCAGGCGGTTTCTCCTTCAGCGGTGTCCTTAAAGCAACCTTTTTTTGTTCTTTGTGAGGGGCACCTTTAATCTGGAAAATGCTCTGAAATTTTTGTTTTGATGATTCTTGAAAAATGAGAACAGTCCACTGCTTGGCAATGCTTCTAAAATAATTGGTGAAATTATAATAACAGAATTTAAAAAAAAATCTCGGCTCATCTACAACTCCAGCCTTTCTGTTGGTTCAGGTTGTTGGACGATTTTGACCCACGGAGGTTTGAGGGAAGCAGCCCACCTGCATAAGGCTAGTGGTTTTATAGGAAGCTATCCTTCACTCCTAGGACACGCTTCTCATGACCTCTAGCCTCATGCAAGCTCCCGTCCTCTCTGGCCCCATAATGTACCTCCCTGAACCCCTTCCTGCCTGCCTCCAACTCACTTCTCAGGGCACAGACCACACGTTCAGTGGATGTGGATCTGATCATATCCCTACTGACGCCCAGGGCTGTTTTTCAGTATCCTTCTCTTCTCTTCTCTTCTTCTCTTCTCTTCTCTTCTTCTCTTCTCTTCTCTTCTCTTCTCTTCTCTTCTCTTCTCTCTCTCTGCCACTGTCCTCTCTTTGAGTTCCTCCAGCCAGCTGGACTCAGTTCTCTCAAACTCAGATCTAGTTCTGCCCTTCCCTTGGCCTGGAATATTCTCTTCTCCCATTGCCTGGCCAGCTACTGTCGCTCGGGTCTCACTGTTAATGTCTCTTCTTGGGGCTGGGCCTTTCCCAGGCCCCTAGACTGGAATGAACATCTTTGGGATGTTCTTCTCGGTCATCTCTGTTCCCAGTTCTTCCTCTGTCCATGCGCCTCACGTAGGAACGTGCTTGTTATATGTTCATTTTACTAGAAAGGGTAGTGCCACCTGGCCAAAGATACACCGTTAGCTTTCCTATGATTATACTCACTCATTCAGATGTTGATCCCCTACTCTGTGCTCGGTACGGTTCTGGGGGCAGGGGACACAGCAGTGAACCACACTGCCATAGGTCCTTGCCATCATGGGATTTACATCCTGGGAAGGAGAAACTGATAATAAAGGAAGTAAAATCCATAGCATGTTAGATGATGGAGAACGAGAAAGCAGAAGAGGAGGATAGGGCATGCTGGGTGAGGTGGCGGGCATGTTTCGGTTGTTAGTAGGTTAGTAGGGAAGCTTCACGGAGGTGGCATTTGAGCCAAAGCCTGCAAGAAGTGAGGGAGTGAGCTGGAGGGATATTTGGGGAAGAACATCTCAGGCAGAGGGAAAGCCTGAGCGGGTGTTTTCGAGAACAGCCCGGAGGCCTGGAGGCCAGGAGCGCAGCAAGCTAGGGTATATATAGCAGGAACCGGGTGGGAAGGGAGAGAGGACTTTGAACTTCACTCCACAGGCAAAGGGGGTCTGAGCAGAGGAGGTGGGGGAAATCTGACTTAAGGTTTAAAAGGATCCCTCTAACCTCTGTACAGATAATTGACTCGAGGGAGGCAAGGCGGGAAGCCAGGAGGCTAGTTAAGCTTCGCAAAAATCCAGACGGAAGGAGAGTGGTGACCTGATTTTGGAGCTAGTAGTGGGGGCGGTGAGAAATGGCTAGAGTCTAGATCTGTTTTGAAGGAAGGGCCAAGAGGATTTGCTGATGGGCTGAATGTGGGATGTGAGGGGAAGCAGGGAGCCCAGGAGGCTGCCCAGGGCTCCGGCCTGGGTAACCAGAGGATAGAGCCTCCAGGAAGGGGACAGGCAGGTGGCTGGTAGAGAAGGCTTTGGGGGACAGAGGAGGAGCTCAGCTTCCACATACTTGAGATGCCTATTAGTTCCCCAGCATGTGTTTGAGTTCTAACGGAGTGAATCTAAGAGGGCAATTTTCTTTAATCTGTACGCGGGAGTAAAGAAATCTCATACATTGCCCCCAAAGAAAGGGGACTAATATTGCCCTCTTGTACAGGATTCCACACCTGGCCCTTTCCTGGGGGGGGGGGGCGCACACCAGGATTCCATTTCTCTTAGAATGGACGTCAACCCGGATTTTGTTTTATTTACTTATTTTTTGAAGATTTTATTTATTTATATGAGAGAGAGTGAGAGAGAGCATGAGAGGGAGAAGCAGACTCCCGGCAGAGCTGGGAGCCCGATGCAGGACTCGATCCCAGAACTCCAGGATCACGACCTGAGCTGAAGGCAATCGCCCAACCAACCGAGGCGCCCCCGGATTCTGTTTTAGAACCAACAGAACTGCTGTCCACAGCTGAGGTTTGCTTCATTATACAAATAAACTTATTTTTATACTAAGCTTGTTGGTAAAAAAAAAGTAAAACGTCACTCTACGTCTCGCCATGCCTGAGCAAACCCACATGAAGTACGATTTCTCCAAGGACCGAGGTCCTTGGATCAGCACAGAATAAGCAGCTGTCCATCATGCACGCTGAAGGCCTACTGTGTGCTGGTGGCTCTTCAAGTCCATTACCTTGATAGGTGTGTAAGGACTCTCCAGCGTGTTGGAGTTTTTGCCATGGCACTGGCTCATTCTACCTTTCCCACTTGTTTTCCTTGCGTCCATTCCTCCCCTAGATGATATTCAGTGCACCTGCTTTGTTCTTTCTGTTCTGACTGTCGAAATACCTTTTCCTTTCCCTCTCTCTTCTCCTGTCTTTCCTAGCAGAGTCCCAACTAGCTGAGGTTGCCCAGGAAGTGATTCTGGGGTAAGTGTGCTCTTACTCATTTTGCATTTTCTCTTCGGCAACTTTAAACTACCCTTTGCATGAGCTCCTGGGGGTCATTTTAACATACTCCAGGCCAAGAAGCCTGAAGGGCCAGGCTGATGCTGAGAAGCTACTCGTGGATCGGGTCTGACCGGATGCAGAGAGTCCAAAGTATATTCGTTACTGTGTTTATACATAACTAGTTTGTGACCTTCTCCTCAGCCAGAGAGTTTTATATACTCTCCCCAAGAATAGTACTCTTTACACAGGATGCCCCAATTCTTGGTGTTGATAGCTAACACCTGGCAGGAAGATTCAGGTCAGAGGAAGTGTTCTTAAAACTAAAAGACTGTGAAGGTGCCCGGGTGGCTCAGTCGGTGAGGCATCCGCCTTCAGCTCAGGTCATGATCCTGGGGTCCTGGGATCGAGTCCTGCATTGGGCTCCCTGCTCTGCAGGGAGTCTGCTTCTCTCTCTGCCCCTCCCCCTACCCATTCTCTCAATCTCTCACTCTCTCAAATAATAAATAAATAAAATCTTAAAAAATAAAGAAACTAAAAGACTGTGTAGGCCATGAAAATTAATGTCAATAAAGTAGGATATATTGTGGGGCATGTGGGTGCCTCGTCAGTTAAGCATCTGACTCTTGGTTTCAGCTCAGGTCATGATCTCAGGGTCCTGGGCCCCTGAGTTGGGCTCTGCTCAGTGCATAGTCTGTTTAAGATTCTCTCTCTCAAATAAATAAAATCTTTTAAAAAATTAAGCCATGTTGGGGCACCTGGGTGGCTCAGTCATTAAGTGTCTGCCTTCAGCTCAGGTCATGATCCCAGGGTCCTGGGATCGAGCCCCGCATCGGGCTCCCTGCTCAGTGGGAAGCCTGCTTCTTCCTCTCCCACTCCTCTGCCGTGTTCCCTCTCTCGCTGTGTCTCTCTCTGTCAAATAAATAAATAAAATCTTTAAAAAATATTAAAAATTAAGCTATGTTGCTAGATATTTGTATCCAGGAAAATGGATTTATCACTGAGTGAACTTAAAGAAAATATCGCCTGGTCAAAAAATTACTTTTAATTCTAAGCATTGAGTGAGAAACCATAGTTCCTAAAATGGATACATTCTTCCAGAAGCGGGTTTAGTCTGATTGTTAGGGTCTTTGCTGGAATCTGAGTTGTTTTTCAAGAGGACTGATTGTTTTCTGATGAAGCTGTTCACGTGCTTTTGAAGCCAAGAGAAGGGGTGATTAATTTGCATTCTCTTAGGGGCGCCGGGGTGGCTCAAGTCGATTAACTGGGTTAAGCGTCTGCTTTTGGCTCAGGTCATGATCTCAGGGTCCTGGGATAGAGAGACACCCCCCCCATCCCCCGCCTTCGTCAGCAGGGATTCCGCTCCTCCCTCTGCCCCTCTCCCTCTTGTGCTCACTCTCTGTCTCTCTCGCAAGTAAATAAATTAATTAAATCTTTTAGAAAATTGCATTGTACAGACAACGAGACTGCATGAAGTTAGGAAATTGTCTTGGTAGAACGAGGTAAAATTATGCCCCCAAGTAAGCAAACAAACACTCACAGAACCCGTATCCAGAATCTCAAAGTCGCCGAATACGCAGTGTTTGAAAGGATAAAAGAAATACATTAAAAAGATCTTTTTTTTGTAGCTGCTTCTCCAATGATATATGTTTGCCATCCTTCATGTTATAAAACAGAGTTGAAGCTTAGTATCATTTTAAGCATGGGACAGAAAGGGATACCTAAGGCTGGGGGAAAGGCCAAGGAAATGAACTTGACGGACCAAAAAAAGCACACATCCTTCGAAGACCTCCCCTGTCTTGAGGACAGAAACCGCCTTGGCAGTAGCGATTTCTTCTGCAGTCAGAAGGGAATTGGTTTCCCAGCTGTTCTGGTGTATTTTCCTTATTAGTCTTTGCTCCCACGGTCTAAAAGCAAGGACCGGATCTTAGCCCTACAGTCCTGGTCCGAGCTGCAGCTTCCCTCACGGGTGACTGACAGGCGCCACAGACCGTGGCGGACAAAGCGCGGCGGCTGCTTGGCCCGAGCCCCGCACCGTGCCCTTGGCGGCAGCTCTCACCTTGGTGAAATTGCGAAGGTGGGGTTTAGATGCATGGCTACTATTACTAATTTCTCCTAAATTGTATTTCTCCATTGCTACTCTGAGATCTTGGAGGTCATCTTGAAGTCTCAACTCAGTATAGGATGGCTAGGGCGCCAGTCATCATTCAACATCCCACCGCATGAGAAGTGCCTGGGTGGCTCAGTCGGTTGGGTGTCTGGCTTTGGCTCAGGCTGTGATCCCAGGATCCTGGGATCAAGTCCCACTTTGGGCTCCCTGCTTAGCAGGGAATCTGCTTCTCCCTCTCCCTCTGCCCTGCCACTTGCTTGTGCACTTTCTCTCTTTCTCTAAAATCTTAAAAAAAAAAAAAAATTCCACCACATGTGCTCTGGTGCGTAAGTGACCACTGTCTTGAAGAATAAAGGTTATACTTAGCTTGAAATTTGGTTAGTCTTTGCTGTAATTACGATCAGTGTGAAGTGAGCCAGCTTTATAGGAACTCGTTTCTTAAACAGGATGGCCTCTTGCTGCGTCTCCTCTGCTCTCTGGTATACTGCTCCCCTACCCGGAGGCCAGTTCTCGAGGCTTCACTAGAGACAGGGAGAGTTGGCACCTGCCCTCAGAAAGCCTCCAAGCCGGCTAGGGCTACAGATTAAAGCGTGAGAATCCTAGATTCACCAGGGAGTGCAAACAAGATGCCATTACAGAGAAGGTGAGAGTATTTTTTGGTCAGTCTATACCCCAAATCCTGTGTCTTCCAGCCTCCCCATTTTATTTGCCATTAGCGTTGTTTTACAAAATCATTCTGCCAAGTATCTCCTCCCTTATTCTAGTACATTCCGGCCCTCACGTGGTACACAGCACATTATGCATAACGTGTGCCGGGTCAGTGTTTGCTGACATAATTGAATGGGGGAAGGCTTTGTGGAAAGGCAGAGCTTGGGTACAGCTTGAGATGGGAGGTGGGGAGGTGTGGTGACATACTGCCCATATATGAGTCATTTGTTCTGGGCCTTGAGGAAGGGCTTGCAAAGTCAAAACAGAGTGGAGACACATGCCAGGTTGAGGAATGAGCTACAGGGGAGCGGAGTGTTAGGTTGATGAAATATGGGGTCAGGGAGGAGGCCAGCCAAGACATTGTTCTGGATGGGGTGTTAGTGTGGCCAGCTTTAAGAGCAGGGCCCTCCAGAGGTGGGTGGATGGATGCCCACGTACGAGCCTACGAGCCTGTCTTTCTCTCCCCATTTCATGCTAAGGACATGCTCTTCATTTGTGTTAGTGCGTGTATTATATTCCTGGTGGTGTTGGGGGGGGGGCGGGTGGGATGTATTTGGAGGAGTTCGTAGTTCCTTTCTTTATGTTTTATTTTTAATTAGTTTGCTCTGGAATTGGGTGGTTTTCAGGAAAGAGGTTGAATGCATTTGGCAAAAATATTTGAAAACTGGAATGGGAAAATGAAAGTTTCTCTTTTTTTTTGGTTCTCTTTTCAGTGTTTCCTGGGCCCCTGGATGACTTTAGAGAGAGGCCACAGATGAAGAAAGGGAATTCTGCAAAACCAGAAATATATTTAGCTGGGGGCAACTGCTGGAGACAGAGAAGCAGGAAGAAACAGCAGGTTGGGGGAAATAAGTGAGTTTCTGTATTGGCCCTCAAGGAAGAGCTGGAAATTGGCATTTGGAATCAGGGCTCAAGCTCAAGAGAAGTCAGAGCTGGAAAGAGATTTAGCTGCAAAGGTGGTAGTTAGAAGTGGGGCGACAGTGCCCAGGGAGAGCAGGTGGAATGGGGTCCTTTTTTTTTTTAAGATTTTATTTTATGTATTTGTCAGAGAGAGAGAATGAGAGAGAGCACAAGCAGAGGAGAGGCAGAGGGAGAAGCAGGCTCTCTTCTGAGCAAGAAGCCTGATGCAGGACTCGATCCCAGGATCCTGGGATCATGACCTGAGTTGAAGGCAGACACTTAACGCCTGAGCCACCCAGGCGTCCCTGGAAGGGGGTCCTTAGCTGGGGTCCATGGTGAGTCCAGTGATTGAAGTTTAAGGCTCTATAACCACCAGAAATTGTGAGCAATATTTTCTGTGAGTTTCGCCTGGTATGCTGGGATGGAGTGTGTCTGTAACTTTGGTCAGATTCTTAGAGGTATCCAAAGGCTAAGAAATCACTGCCGTAGATTGGGAAGATGAGTGCAAGAAGGTCAGAGCCCTGAGGAGAAATCAGCATTTAAAGAGTTAGCAGAGAGGAGCCATGGAAAGAGGCCAAAGATCTTAGGAAGGCAGAAATCTATCCCGGAAGTCAGGAGGACGCAGAAAGCAATGGAACGCGTGGGAGTGTGGGCCGCAAGGTTCAACGGTATCTTAAAGTCAGATAGGATTAAAAGAACAGGTTCAATAGACTGCTAGGAAGTCACTGGTGACTTTCAGGAGAGCAGTGTGAATGGAAGGCACATTATGATAAGTGGAGAATGGGATTCAGGAGGGGGAAGTAAGTCTAGCTTTCTCTTTCTGGAAGGTTAACATTTGACAAGAGTGAATATTTACTGAGTTCCTGAGAAGGGCTGGAACTCGTGCCATTCACTGTAGACATAAATGTGAGCAAGGTGACGTGGGCTTTGTTCTCATGGATCTTATGGTCTCTTGGGAGAGATAGGCACCAATCAAATAACGACACAAAGTAAGTGTATCATCACAAACTGGGTCAGTGCTTTGATGGGAAAAAACATGGTGCCCAGCACTGAAACCCAATCTGGGGTCCCAGAAGAACCCCTGAGGACATGATCCTTGAGCTCAGACCTGATCAGGTCCCAAGGGGGACCAGGAGTAAAATGGCTGTGCATGGGAGCAGAGAGCAGAACATTCTAGGCAATGAGGGAAGTCAGAGCAAAGTGTAGAGAGAGGAAGGCCAGTGACAGGAGCCCATGCTGGGTCTTTTAAATGACAATAAAGATCTGAGTTTAAGAACATTGAGGAAGCTGCCAACTTGTGGAGGGTCAAACACAGTTTTGTATTTTGAAATAAAGTAGAAGAATCCAGGGGAGAAACGATGGTAGCTTGGACCAGCTACCTGGCAATGAAGGCGAAGGGAAGAGGAGGGATTGAGGAATCATGCAGGAGCTCACACAGCCCCAGAAGGCAGGAGACAGAACACGAAGATTTAGGGAGGACCGGCAAAAGGTTAAGTTTTTCTTTAGGGGCTGAACACTGAAGCTCATTTGTAGGCAAAGAGAAAGAGCAGAGGAGAGAGAGAACTTGAAGAAATACTAACCAGTGGAGGAGATACAGGTCTTCAAATCAGAAATACTGCTCTCTAGATTGAGAAGACAGGGCTGGTGAATATGCAGGTGTGGTTACAGGTAGAAAGGAGGCAAATTGAGGCTTGAAGACTTGATCCACAAAAGGGGGCTCATATGTGTTTTGGGGTGAGGTTGCAGCCTCCCATATAATAAGGTAGCCCTGGGCCGTGGAGGATGAACAGCAAGAAGCTCCAAGATGGTTCACAGAGGGGACATGGTTGCCATCTGCGTATGTGTACAAACACTGCCCGATCCTTCTATCACCAAATCAGTCCTTGGGTTTTATAAATGGAAACAGAGTCAGGGGTTTTATAAATGGAAACAGAGTCAGGCTCTCTTGAGCTGTATTAAGAAATTCTTTTTTCCTCCAAATCTATGAGGTGGTTTGTTCAACAGCTGGGATTGGGATTGGGGATGGGTGGGTGGGTGTGGTACAGTGAGGAAGAGCTCATATCCCAGACACTCGAGTTATTCCTCAGGAGAACTGGATCATTGTGTTACAGACGAGACAGCCGCACAAGTCTGAATTTCTAAAGGCACGTTCATTTGTGTTTCCTACTACCAATTAAGTCCAGCTGTAGGGACACCAGTGGACTCAATCCATCTTTAAAAATCAACGCTGATTTTCAGTTTACTAAAACAGATGCAGTGAGAAGTCATGTGTCTCATGTCTCCAAACAAATGTGCTTAGTTAATGTCTTAGCTCCGAAAAAGAATTAGAGTTTTCAGTTGACTTCTAAAAAAGTTATGAAGGATTAATGTGCATCTCCTCCTCCCTTCCTTTTTTTGATACAGTTGTGGGAAAGTTGGACTCTTTTCAACACAGCAGATCCTTGTTGCGGAATCTCTGAGTGGATCTATGCATTTGTGGGGACTCATAGTCTTTTCCAGGCTCCATGAGCACAGCTTTGTCACAAAAATGGCTTTTTACTCTAAGACGTGTCTTCTCTGAAGGTCAGAGGGAGATGCGTGGTATGAAGGCGCCATGTTGGATTAGAAATGAGCAGTGCAGAACCCGCTACAGCAGTGGGCCTGCTTGGCAATCTTGAAACAAATGCAGCTGTGATAATTTTAATTTTTGATTCAACCCTTGGCAAGCCTTTAGTGTACACAACCCTTCCCTCCCACCCCCAAACCTGTGGAGGAGGCTCAAAGGCTGGTTGTACTCAGCGGTCATTATTCTGTCTCTTGGAATTGCCAGTAAACACTAGGTCAGCTCTGTGTCCTGCCCAGGTTCAGTTAGCACCCTGGGAAGAACTTCCTCTTCCTACGTGAGTTAATACATCTAATTGTTGAGCATAGCACTTTGTCGTGTTTGATGAATATCAGCTATTATTTCAAGACATGGTTATTTGGGGTTATTCACTTCCTAGGACTCAGTGTGTACCCCCAAAGGGTCACGATTATGGACCACATTTCCTTCTCTGTGCATATGGTCTCTCGGTTCTGGGCTGACATACCCAGGTTTTATACCACATGAGTTCCAAGGAGACCATTCACCACTGGGAAAGTGCTGAAAGTTGCACGGTGGCTCTGAAACGGACTTCTGTGTTACAAGGTTTTAAGTGCTCACAGCTCACAATTCGCTGGTAGAACCAGATAAGTTTAGCAGCCGACAGTCTCTCCCCCTTCTCGGTCGATTCCTTTCTGAGTTCCCGGGAGAACTAGGTTTTGGAATTTTCCCTAAATGTCTGTCCTCCTAGGGCTGAATCGAACCTTTGGTGTTTCCTGTTCTATACTGGGAACCAGAAGCTTTCTGAATTATCTCATAGGACATTTCCTGATCTGTGAATCTTGAGAGCATGAAGATCATGTTTTCCCCTCATCATCTCCTGATCTCAGTCTCCAAGGAGCATGTGTGTGTTTCATTACAATTCCACCGGTTCCCGCGTTCAGTGATAAATATGTGGGTTACAGTGTGTACATTCATATACAACACCAAAGGTTACCAGTATGGATTTATTGCTTGTTACATCATTTTACTGTGGGGCTGATTCACTCGATTAGTTTATTTAGCATTGAAGGAATATTAAATAAGGCAACTGTACCAACTTACACCAGCCCTAGCTTCGCTGGGTCCACCACCTCTGCCCTCTCCTAATCAGTGGCTTGATAAGGTCAATCATGCTCACAGAGATGGGCCTGTCACGGAGACAGCTGTCTCTACTCAGGGACTTCTAACAAGAGGATGCCATGCGTCTAAAAACAAAGGTGGTCTTCTCACTGATGATTTCATTTTCAATTTTAAGGTCTGAGTATTCTCCTCTTGCTATTGTTTGCTTGATCTTTTGTTGTTTGGATGACATTGTTCTGAATGCCAACTCCGGAACGAGGTTCTCCTGTCCTGTGTCATCCTGATCAGAGTTATTTTATCCCACTCCACTGACCTCAAATTACTGGTCACAAAACCCTTGATGTTCAATTAGGGATAAGTAAGTTATCACTTATCCAAGGATCAAAGTTAAGCCATGTTTATTAAAAATTGGGTGTTTCTGGGTGGGGGTGATGAGGGGCTTAGGGGATGGGGGTTAAAGACCGCACTTGTAATGATGAGCACTGAGTAACGTATAGAATTGTGGAAATACTATATTGTACATCTGAAACTGATAGAACACTGTACGTTACACTGGAATTAAAATTTTGAAAACTTTATAAAAAAAAGGGATATGGGTGCACCTGGGTGGCTCAGTGGGTTAAAGCCTCTGCCTTCGGCTCAGGTCATGATCTCAGGGTCCTGGGATCGAGCCCTGCATCGGGCTCTCTGCTCAGCAGGGAGCCTGCTTCCCCCTCTCTCTCTGCCTGCCTCTCTGCCTACTTGTGATCTCTCTCTCTCTGTCAAATAAATAAAATCTTAAAAAAAAGGGATATGTCCACTGTTTTATTTTTAAAAGCTTCCCACATGCAGAAATGTTGAAAGAACTGTAGAGTGAACACCCTTGTACCCATCGCTCAGTGTCTACAGTTGTCATTTTCATATATGCATTTACTATACAACCATCTATCCATCCATTTATCCATCGTATCTTTTTAGCTTTTGAAATGTTGAAATAATTTTAGATTTCCAGAAAAGTTCCATGAATAATACATACAGTCCCCAAATACCCTTCATCACCTTCTCCTAAGATTATCATCTTACAAAACCATAATACAATGACCAAATCAACATTAGAATTAATCAACACAAAATTAACATTACCACACTATTTTTTAAGCTTTTTAATAGTGAGTTTTTATTTTTTAAGAATTTTATTTATTTATTTGAGGTGAGAGAGAGAGAGAGAAGAAGAAGGAGAGGTGGTAGAGGGTCAAAAAGACTCCATACTGACCTTGGAGCTGGAAGTGGGATTCAATCCCATGGCCTTGAGATCATGACCTGAGCTGAAACCAAGAGTTGGATACTTAACTTTCTGCACCACAGGGGTGCCCCGTGAGTTTTTTTTTTTTTATTTAAAAAATCGTTTTTCCGACTGGAATTTAAATAAAAACTTGGAAAAAAAATACTACAACACTATTAAATGAATCTATAGATCTTCAAATACAGGCTCAATTTCAAAGTGCCTCAATTTTCTCATGAAGGTCCTTTCTCTGGTGCAGAATGCAATCCTGGATCCCACCCTCCATGTAGTTGCTGTGTGTCCTTAGCCTACGATCAATGAAAGCCCCTCTGTCTTTGTTTATCTTACCCTTGACCCTTTTGATGTGTACTAGCCACTTACTTTGTTGAAGGTCCTTCCATTTGGGTTTCTCTGAAGTTTTCTTGTGATTATGCATTTTTTGCAAGAAGACCACAGAAATGAGATTATGCCCTTCTCTGTTTATCACATGGTGGGGGTAGGCATTTTGGCACTCTATATAATTGTCACAGATGTATCTTTCATCCCTTGGTTAAGGGGTTGTGTGCCAGTCTTTTCCACTATAAATTTATGATTTTTCACTTTGTAAATTATAAGTGTTTTTGAGGAGATACTTCAAGACTACACAAATATTCTGCTTCTCCTTAAATTTCACCTACTGATTTTAACAGGCATTGGAGGGGTTTTGCCTATGCTCTCTAATGGTGATTTCCTATGTCCCTCATTTTTTCTACATTGATTGGCTGGGATTATACCTTAAGGAAAAGGTGTCCCCTCTTATTTATTCATTTATTTATTTATTTATCTAATTTATCTCTCTATCTGTTCCATTATTTATTTATATCAAGATGGAGTCAAGGATCATTCTTTCACTTTTTCAGTATAATCCAGTATTATCTCAATTTATTTTGTTGCTCCAATTGTCTGTTGGGTCATTGGAAACTCCCTTCAGATGAATTCCTGCCTCCTTTTGGCCTGTCCTGACATTTTTGGAGCACTTTCTTACTTTCTGGCAACATAAGATGTTGAAGGCTTATTTTGTATTTTCCCTATTTTTTTTTCAAGGAGCCCTGGGTTCTTTTATGAGAGAATGGTGCTTAGAAACCAAGATCTGGGCACTAATTGTGTTTAATGCTACAGGAGTCCCATCGCCCTCCCCCACGGATGCAGATAAGAAGTTTGTGTGTGTGGGACGCCTGGGTGGCTCAGTTGGTTAAGCAGCTGCCTTTGGCTCAGGTCATGATCCCAGCGTCCTGGGATCGAGTCCCACATCGGGCTCCTTGCTCGGCAGGGAGCCTGCTTCTCCCTCTGCCTCTGCCTGTGCTTGCTCTCTTTCTCTCTCTCTCTTTTAAAAAAAAAAAAAAAGAAGTGTGTGTGTTATTAATGGATACCACCTGTATTTCTGTATTTATCCATCTCTGTGTGTGAGTAGATGTGTGTACATATATATTTACAGATTCCTATTCACGTATAATAGACCAGCTTTTATTTTTTATTTTTATTTTTATTTTTTAAAGATTTTATTTATTTATTTGACAGACAGAGAGAGAGATCACAAGTAGGCAGAGAGGCAAGCAGAGAGAGAGGAGGAAGCAGGCTCCCCACGGAACAGAGAGCCCGATGCAGGGCTCGATCCCAGGACCCTGGGATCATGACCTGAGCCGAAGGCAGAGGCTTTTACCCACTGAGCCACCCAGGCGCCCCAATAGACCAGCTTTTAGCTCTGCAGGGGAAAACATGGCTCTCATTATCCACAGTGTATTAACTTATTTGTCCAATCCTCAAATACACATAAAGTAGTTTTGGAATTGCTAATTCATAGTCCCTGCCAGAGAGACAAATTTGCTAACCAGAGTCCAATATTTGTACACTAACCTTTTTGTCTTTAGCTTTATGGTTTGTAGCCAAAAGTTGTTTAGCTTAGCTCCTTTCTTCCCTACCCTCTTCACGGTTGTGTTATTCATCTGTAATACAGTCAAGTTCACTTGTTATTGCTTGTGTTCTGCTTTGGATTTCTTCCACATCTTCATTGATTCAAAATATTTATACTTACTTTTTTGATGTGTGGGAGAACAATATTGCCATGATTCTAAAGTTGGAGTAATACAGAACGTCCACCCAGGGAAGTGTTGCCTTTTCCCTATTCTTCCCTCCACATTCCCATCTACTCCTTGCAGGGGATCGATCTCATTTGTGTCTGGATTATCCTTCCTACACTTCTTTTGCACAGGGTAATAGATTCACAAACCCCTCCTTTTTTCTCTTTCGTGAATCCATCTCATTTATGATGCGTTTCACAGTAAGTGGCGGCTGTCAGTATGTGTTCACCCTAAACACTTCGGCATACCTGTCATTAGCTAAACTCCAATTTGTAGGCATTTCCCCCCCTTTTTATTTCTTTTAAGGTAAAAGTCATATGCAGTAAAACTCATGAATCTCAAGTGTACCACTGGATATGTTTTGACAAATGTATACACTTGAGTGAGGCAAATCCCTAAGAAAACCATAACCTCGTAAGGTTCCATTGTCCTCCTTCCCAGCTACTTCCTGCTCTAGCTCTGAGACAGCCGGTATCCTATTTTTTTTTTCCTGCCATCGATTGCTTTGGCCTGTTCTACACTCCGTATACATGAAATTATACAATGTGTACTCTTGTGTGAAACTTCTTTAACCCCGCCTGTCTTTGGAATACATCCATGTCGTGGTGTGGATCCCTAGTTCACTCTTTCTACTGCATTAACATAAAACTGCAAACATACCAGTGTACACAGGATGAACGGGGAAGGCGTTCTCTTTCTAGGGAGTGAGACTTTCTCCATCTGATGGTTCAGAATCTCCTGGTGTTGTGTTGCAGTGCCGTGCTTCACATATTTTAAATTATTTTAAATAATTCAGCTTTAAACACATTGCCTTGTGCATATGTGCATCGTGCTTTTCTTTTCTTTTTAAAGATTTTATTTATTTATTTGAGAAAGAGAGCAAGTGGAGGGAAAGGCAGAGGGAGAGGGAAAAGCATCCCTGCCCTGCAGGGAGCCCAGTGCAGGGCTCAATCCCAGGATCCTGGGATCATGACCTGAGCTGAAGTCAGATGCTCAACCGATCCAGCCACCCTGATGCCCTGCATAGTGCTTTTCATTCAAAAGCTCAGTATTAAAATACAAGTAAAGGCTTTCTGTATAGACAGAGAAATGTCTTTAAGACTTTTAACATTAAAAAAGACTTTTAACATTAAAAAAAAGACATTTAACGTTGAAAAATTCATCCCACAAAAGCCTTAATTCAGTACCTATTTATTGAACATTTATTACATGCAAGTTATTGCATTAGATGCTTGAGAACACAGGTATGAAGAAGACAGAGGCCTGGCTGTGGGTGTTTTCGGGAATTCAAGGAACACTGGGACACTATCAGAGAGGGGACTTCCTGTGAAGAACCCCAATCAGCATCCCATTTGTTTGCTCTAAATCATATGAGAAATGCAGCAATCTTCAAAACCAGTAGTCCTTGGAGAGAAGCTGACCGTGGTTTTTGCAGCTGTCGTGTGGGCTCAGGGTCATGGAGAGGGATCAGGGAATATGTGAGGAGACAATGGGAGCTACCGCAGGCCTGGAGCTCTGCTGCCAAATGGGGGATGGCATCAGGAAGTGTGTCTCACCTCTGGCAGCAGCCCC
Organism: Mellivora capensis; assembly: GCA_004024625.1. Lineage (NCBI taxonomy): Eukaryota > Metazoa > Chordata > Mammalia > Carnivora > Mustelidae > Mellivora > Mellivora capensis. Next base: position 41,086 of record PISX010001433.1, on the reverse strand, counting down.
TGAAACACAGGTGGGAGCAGGGCACAGGGCTGACCCAGGCCACCAAGCACTACACAGGCCTCCATCCCTCCAGTGCACAGTGAGACGGGTGGAGGGGCCACCTGCGGTTGGCACTTACAAAAGGCCACAGGAACCCTTCACCCCTTGTCATGCACAAAATGAGGCAAAGTGTGGCTCAATAATTTGCTTCAGGACACACCTTGGAAGGCACTCGATGAACACTAATTTAGTTGAAAAGATGTGTCCATTTAAAATCTCTCTAGGGGCTCCTGGGTGGCTCAGTAAGTTGGGCATCTGCCTTCTGCTCAGGTCATGATCCCAGAGTCCTGGGATCGAGTCCTGCATCAGGTTCCCTGCTCAGCAGGGAGCCTGCTTCTCCCTTTCCCTCTGCCTGCTGCTCCCCCTGCTTGTGTTCTCTCTCTCTCTCTGTGTCAAATAAATAAATAAATAGGGACGCCTGGGTGGCTCAGTTGGTTAGACGACTGCCTTCGGCTCAGGTCATGATCCCGGAGACCCGGTATCGAGTCCCGCATCAGGCTCCCAGCTCCACGGGGAGTCTGCTGCTCCCTCTGACCTTCTCCTCGCTCATGCTCTCTCACTGCCTCTCTCTCAAAATAAAATAAAATAAAATCTTTAAAAATAAACAAACAAATAAATAAATAAATATCTTTTAAAAAAAATCTCTCTCACACACTTCCACAGATTAAAAAAAAATAAATACTAAAACCCCAAATCTCTCTCTCGCTCTCTTTTTAAAGTCTTACTGAGTAACCTGTAAAAAACTTTTTGGTATAAATTCAGTAACTTCTAGGCTTAGAAATGATAAATGCTTTTTTTCTAAAACAAAAATATGAACTGGAATGGAAACGACTTTCTTCCAAAACACTTTAAAGAAACAAATTATCATGTGGAATCTCATTTTGGATGAATCAGAGTACAGTAAATCTCAAAATATCCCCCGAACTGCCTACTGTGGTTTGCTAAACAGGAAAATGACTTCAGCAGGATCGCCTTTTTTCCCCAGATTCACAGCAGGCAGCCCTTTGTGCTGCTCTGAAAACATCTTAATTCTTCCCCAAGTACCATGTTTCTTGGAATTGTTCACCGGAAATTAATAGTATTCTGAGTTTTAAAGTAATTCAAACCACCAGTGACTTTGTCATAGCATTTCACAGTAGCATAAAGAGCAGGCAAGCCAGCCGTTTATGACAGCCTTAGTCACCATCGCACACAATATCCCTCACACAAAGACATGTGTTTCCGTCCCAACTGTGCCCACCAGACTGCCCTACTGGGTAACGACAACAAACAAGATCCATGAGTAAAATATGTTGGATAATGTCAAGGATTAAGGGGGGAAAATTGGGCAAAGGCAGATCTTGAACCTGCTGGGGTAAAGGAAGAAGAGAGGCTGAAATGATAGATTGGGTAGCCAGGGAAGGCATTGCTGGGGAGGTGATATTTGTGTAAAGCCCTCAATGGTATCTGAGTCATCTGGGGAAGTGTGTTCCAGGCAAAGGAAAGAGCACGTGCAAAGGCCCTGAGGCAGGAGTGTGTCTGAGGAACAGGAGGGCATGGCTGGAATGTAGTGAATGAGAGGGAGAGGAGTGAGGAATGAGGATAGAGAGGGAAACAGGAGCCACATCATGAAAGGCCTCAGAGTAAGGACTTTGGCTTTTACTCTGAAGGATGGGGGAAATTGTTGGAAGGTTTTGAACTGAGAAGAAAACTGACCTCAATGGCGTCTCCACACCCAAAGCAGAAAGGGCAGTTGAGAGGCTCTGTTAAACCAGGGACTGTAGCACAGAAACTCTCGTGAAGAAGGGAAAGCCCATTTCCAGTGTTTAAAGACAGGCTAGGTCTCCCCAGACAAGGAAAAATAAGAGAGCAGAGCACTCGTTCACATAACTGAGCAGTTGGGGACTAAATGTGTGATGTTATTTTTAGAAGATAGCATTTTTTTAAAAATGCCCTACTCCTGGTTTTTTGTATCTTTTAGAGAACACATGGGGGAAAGATAAGGAAGCATGACCTTCCAAGTATAGCACCAAATTAGGAGGCCTTGTTTCTAGTTCGGGTCCTGACTTTGACCTTGTAATATCCTAGGGTTGGTTACGTAAATCTCCTTGAGCTTTAGTTTCCTCAGTGGGGAGCGTAATTGTTAATTACTTTATGGAATTATTTTGTCAATTAATAATATGTTAATAGTGTGACAGTCATAAAATACTCGGAGTGTCTTTGAAATAGGCATGACACAGAACCGTGGTGGTGACCTATTAGTGTCGCTATTATAGGAAACACATGGCATTTTAGCCCTGAAAAGGCTCATGGACAGGAAAAACTGTGGGCGATGGGGAGTGACTGGTGTGAAGCTGGAAGGAGATGAGTAGTGTGGAGAATGACATTTAACTTCAGGACCTTTTGATGTTTTCGTGCCGGGATTTTGCAATGCTGCTTTTTAAAAAAGGGATGGTCCCTAAGCAAGATGTGGGACTGAGAGGGTGCGTGTTAAGGTGCATCGCCTCCCGGGCCCGGGATCTGGCACCCAGGGCCCGTGTCACCTCTCTACCTTATTCATACTCTGCTGGTGCATTTGACTTGAATAATGTGTGGTTTTGAGCAGCGTATTCGAAAGGCTGGCAGGGGACCTCTAGCAGATATGCCATGGCTCATCGTAGGTATATAGAGGTACGAGATACTTATTTTCTTCATTACATATTAATTTATCAAACAAAACTCTGCAATCCCCAATAAGTTGGCACAACTCTTGATGAGAGGACTCTGGTGGATATTCCTTAAAGATACAGGAGGGTTAGTTCAGATGTCGCCGGGAAGACGGGACTAGAGGACCTCTGTCCATTAGGGTCAAGGTGTCTGTTGCTCTGATAAGATCCTTTAAATGCTTTCTTAATTCATTCAACAGATATCTTTTGATAATATACTGTGTTGGGTGCTCCAGAGTCTTAAAGGATGAGTAAGACACAGTGCCTATCACCAACGAGCTTATAACCGAACAGAGAAATAACTAAAACCAGGCAGTATGTGACATGTGTCAGGAGCAGTCATGAGGGGGCTGTGGAGGTGACAGCGAGGAGAATCCTCTGGCTCAGAGACCGGGAATGCTTTGTGGAGGAGCCGATGACTGGAGGTGGGTGAGTGGGAGGGAGGGCCGTGGCGCATTCAAGTAGAGGAGATAAAAAAGCCAAGCGATGGCTGGATAAGGCTTCTCAGAGGGGGTACACTTGCCAGCGAGGGCTTCACGGGCACAAGGGAGACAAGAGGAGGACATTACAGGGCCAAGTGCCCCACCTGAAACCCACTGGGTGTGTTAGAGAAGGGTGGCCACCAGTTAGGACGGGGGGTAGGGAGGTGTGCTCTGGGAGAAAACACTGGTGAAGTAGATTTCGGCCAGATTTTACACTTGAAAGTCAGGTTAGATGTTTGCGGCTAGTGGAGGGGTGATCTCTGTCCCAGCTGAGCTGGGACCTTTGCAAAGGGCATTCTAGGGACACAAATCTGCAGTGAGGTAGAGGATGAACTGAAGGGTGGAGGAAGTTAGAGGGGAGGGGAGAGGATCAGCGGGAACAGGAAGTACAAGAGAGATGGGCAAGGATGAGACCTTCCGGGGAAAAGACTAAAACGACTTGGGGACCGGGAACCGTGGATCGTGAAAAGGAATCCCAAGATCAGGGACTATGGAAGGGAAGGAAGAGGCAAAGATTCCTCTAAAGGGTTGGTTGTGCAGGAACCTGGAAGACTGTGACACGGAATAGGGAAGTTCAAGTTGCCGTGTCAGTCCAGCAGACGATTATCAACCCAAGCCCGCAGAGTCGTGGAGACCAGCCGTCGTCAGCTGGGCACCTTGACCTCTGAAGGTGTGTGATTAATGGACGCGTGGTATTTCTCAACGCCTCATCCGCTCAGCACCATCTAATCTCCTGGAACGTGATCAGATGTCGGGCTCCTGCTGTTTGAATTTATTTCCATTGGTTGTCTGTGTCAGCATGGAAGCGGACGTTTGTGCAGCTTTGGTGGAGAATAAAGGTCATGTACATACGTGCTTATTTCTAAATGAGCTGTAATTATATGCACAACTCAGGACTCCATGACTCACCTCTGCCCTCATTAACTCCACCCCATGAACTGCCTCTTTATTTCAAACATGAAGTCACTTCAACCACTTCACTTTTTAAGTCTTGGCAGAGATTTAATGACTTTCTTTTTTTTCTCTCTCTCTCTTAAAGGAACCCCAAAGTTTGGATGCCACACTCTCGTGAGAGCCACCAAGGACTTGGAGACACATCGGTTCCCCAAGCGTGAGTGGGTCTGTGTTCCTCACTGAGATGGGACCTCGCTTCCCACACCATCGGCTGGAGGGGCGAGCAGGGCAAGGTGTCCATAGCTAGTGAGAATCCTTTCACCCATTCCCCTTGCACCAAAGATCAAAAAGCATGGTGGACATTTTGGTTTCTTAATCCAAGTTGATTTAAACGCTTGGTGAGAGGAGAGAAGTAAAACAAATAGAAGTGTAATATCCTGCTTTTAGCTCTGAGAGCAGCAGTTCACAGGAAAAAGCTATAAATCAGGAGAGGTTGGTGGCTGGTCCTGTGGTCCAGCACAAGGGACATTTTCCACAGGGCAGCGAACTGGAGGGTAGAAGAAAACACTGGAATCCCTTCAAATTCCTGCATGCACTCATCTCAACACGTGTTTGTTGAGTAGTGGCTATGGTTAGAAGATTGTTTTCAGCACAAAAGAGAGTTTCTGCTCTTTGCTATAATAAATATATGTATTGCTATAGAGTAATTTCTAAGGTCGTGAGAGGGATTTGCAGGACAGAACTTAGAATCCTCTGTAGGTGTGCGATGTAGCCTTCACAGATGCGGTCTTGGAAACCAGTATCCTTGGTTGATAATGACACTAAAAGTGCCCCCCCACCCCCCCTGCTCCCCAAATTGTGATTCTTAAAATACTTTTAACCAGGAAATACTACAAACATAAAATAAGGATTCCCATGAGCTTTAAGATTTATTCTGGCTGAACCTTCATGGGGTGCCCACAACACGCGGTCGAATATCTTACAGAATTCGGGGACCACAACAACTTTATGAGGCCGTTTTATCAGCCCCATTTTAGAGATGAGGACACTAAGGCTCCGACGGGTTGAGTAACTTCCCCAGCTTCATACTAGCGAGTGGTAGAATGGGGACTGAAGCCTAGGTCCTCAGGTTGTAAATTCTCCTCTCTTCTACCCTACCAAGGCTGCCCCATGAGAAAAGACGCCGGAAACAGACTCATCTGGGCCTATGGAAACAAAGTACCTATACCCTGAAGTGAACAGAATTAAAAATCCTCTTGATAAACAGACCTCAGAGCTCTGGGCTGTTTGGTTTCGGAATCCCTTGTCACCTACCCACCCTCTCCATTTTGGGGTTTAATGTTCAACGAGGTTATCACATGGAAATCCAGCAAGCAAATCTTAGGAGATTTTCAGGCCAAATTGTAAAACCCATAATGTTTACATGGTCTAGATAAAGTTTTATTGTCTATTTATATTTCAATTTCCTAAATGCCGATAGCAAAATGCCCTTATATAAACACGAGAAGAAATTCCCAGCACTCAAATACTACTTTTATCTACCTTCCCTATCTCGAAGCTTCTAGTCAGTTGCAAAAGATGTCATCTTTCTGACCACCATCCTCCTGCACCTGCTCCTGACACTGGACATAAGTCTAAGGTTGCTCTAAAGTTAATGATTAAAATCTTCGAGTGGACATTATTCATCATTTCTTGGGAACATTCTTGGGTCATCCATTAGCGTGCAGTTCTGAAACAGCATAAGGTAGATTCTTAAATGGCGCAGTATGGATTCTGATCTGGAGAGAATTTCACCTATTGTGAATGGTTTTTATATAAAGAACCACCTGTAGATCTCCACTTTTGAACATTTCCCCTCTTGACTGATAGTCATGATTGTCAAGGCCACTTCCTCTTTTATCAGGTTGTTATTCAACCAGTCTTTTTTCAAGGGAACAGCCCTTCTGAAGAAGGGTTCAGAAACCCACAGATTCCTACCAAAAGAAATTCCTATATTCTTATCCAGTGCCTGTTTCAAATACGTGTCTCTAAACATAATTCCTTTTATCATCCAGACTCTTATGATTCATTCGAAAGAAATCCAGAGCCAAATCAAGGTTTTTAAACAAATATTTCTAAGGAGTATGTTGTATAAGTTTGACCCATTTTAGCTTCCCCGGGAGGTTATTTCAGGTCTGTGAATAAGGATATGTTCATGAAGATCAGAGACTACATTTGTTGATTCTTAAAAGAAAACTCAGATTTGGTGAGACTTGAAGTTTTTCTTCGGTGATTCATAGTTTTGCAACCTGAAAGCAGTTGATGAATCATTCAGTTTACGAATCTGCTGTCACTTCCTTAGAGAGAAGGGCTGAATTTTCCTTATGGTTTTCTGAAGTTTGATTCAGTTATCTGAAAGCTATCAAGGTAGCCTCATGTCTCCTACCTCGCAGAGAAAGAGGATGTTATATGCCAACATCAACTTTATTGCCAGGTAAGAGGCTGGGGACTAGTGGTCTAAATTGTGTGAGATGTCACTGCTCTGGGCATCTGGGTCCCTGCAGAATGGAGGTTGCATCAGAAAAACAACAACAACAACAACAAAGAAACAAACAAATCCTATAGAAATACCAGTCCTGGTTTTCTTTCTTTTTTTTTTTTTTTTAATTTATTTATTTGTCAGAGAGAGAGGGAGAGCGAGCAAGCACAGGCAGACAGAGTGGTAGGCAGAGGCAGAGGGAGAAGCAGGCTCCCTGCCGAGCAAGGAGCCCGATGTGGGACTCGATCCCAGGATCCCAGGACTCTGGGATCATGACCTGAGCCGAAGGCAGCTGCTCAACCAACGGAGCCACCCAGGTGTCCCCAGTCCTGGTTTTCTAAGTTCTACATAGGAAGTCTCTTTTCAGCCATCTTGTTTTTTCTTTCCAGTGCAGTAAACTTGAGCCACCTGGACAACTGCTGGGCGATATGACCTTTCACTAGGATGGAATGGCAGCTTTAACTGTAAAAACAAGACAAAATACCTTCAGCTAGTTGAGATGTAAATATGGCATGTTTACACTGATGAGGCCTTTGGGAAGAGAAAAGTGGCCACTTTCAGGCCCAGAGAGATCATATACTGCATTTCTGGATTCCTTCTTTTGATCAGGAAATCTGATCAATATCCTTATAGGGAAAGGTTCGAGTGGGTCACAGGTGGGGCGCTTTACTTAAAGTGTCTGCTTCTTAGTCCATATTAGGCAACAGGAACTGCCTGAAAGTCATTTATTTTTCATTCTGTGTCATTCAACCATAAATGACTCAGTTCTGATATTATTTACCAAGTTCCACTGGACTCCTAGGAGAGGCAACCCGAGAACACATGTAATGCTAATCTTATATACTCAGCAGGGAAGGCAAATGAGTGAGTAGTAAAAGGGGTGCTTTTTCCTTAAGATCATAATTAGTTTAATAGCTGACTCACGTCCCAGGGACTTGACCAAGTCCTCAAAATGCTTCATTTCTAAAAGACTACAACTGAATCTAAGTTATTTTACTGTCAAATGGTCAAGCTTATTAAAGCTTAAGGGGGATCCTTAAAGGTCATAATTGAAACCTTATGGGATTCGAGAATCTAATCTAATAATGGTCACAAAGGTGAAAATAATTATGAAACATTAATCAAATATTCAGCCTGTCAGAAACCTTATGACAACTTTATTTATTTATTTATTTATTTAATTTTATTTTAGGGTTTTTTTTTCAGTGTTCCAAGATTCATTGTTTATGCACCACACCCAGTGCTCCATGCAATATGTGCCCTTATGATACTACTTTAAAAAATAGAATTTATTTTTACTTTAGAACAGTTTTAGGTTTGCAGTAACACTGAGTAGAAAGTACAGAATCCCCCTGCTCCCTGTCCCCCAACACAGGCACACAGCCTCCTCCACTATCAAAGTCCCTCACCAGAGGGTACCTTTGTCACAATCAATGAACCCACACTGACACATCATAATGACCCAAAGTCCATAGTTTAAACTAGGGTTCACTCCTGACATTGTACATTCTATGGGTTTTGATGAATGGATAAGGACATGTACCTGCCAGTGTAGTAGCTTACAGGTTGGTTTCACTGCCCTAAAAACCTCTGTGCTCTGCTTATTCAGACATTTTGTTTTTTTAATTCCCACTTAAGTGATCCAAATATGGGTGAAAATTCAGAAGTTTAAAAAAGTACAAGAACCCAGTGTTTAGCTTTAAATTAATGGTTGTTTAAAATCATGAATGTTTCTTGCTTAAAGTATACAATATGAAATACTAAATGTCAACATTAAGATTTCATTATTTCAGAACATGTGTCTGAAATTTACCTCTTCAGGTGCCTTGGGAAAAAAAACTGTTGGCTAAGTAAATTAAACAGTTTAAGGGTCTGAGAAGCTTCAGCCAAGCAACAGCACCAACTATCACCAATCCTCTGCCACCTGGGACTTGGCTAAAATTAAGGACTTAAACAACGAAGGACAGAAAAATCTCTGTAAGTCTCCAAATAATTAGGAAAATAAACAACCCCTTAATAACCCATGAGTCTAAGAAGAAATCACAGTGGAAATTAGAAAATATTTTGAACTGAAGGAAATTGGAAACACATTATATAAAAATTTGTGACATTTAGCTAAAGCAGTGCTCAAGGGGAATTTTATAGAATTAAGTACATATATTGGGGGGAAAGGCATCTAAAATGAATAATCTAAGTTTCCAACTTATGAAACTAAATTTAAAAAAAGGAAAATTAAGCCAAATATTTGCATAAGTAAAGATAAAAGCAGAAACTAATGAAATAGAAATCACAGAGAAGTATCAATGGAAGCAAGAGTCAAGACTTCAAAAAGATTAATAAAAGTGATACAACTCTAGCCAGAATCATCAAGGAGAACAGAGAGAAAGCACAAATTATCAATATCAGGAATGAAAGAATGACATCACCATAAACCCTACAGATATTAAAAAGGATTATGAAGGAACATTTTGAATAATTAATGCCAACAAATTCGACAACTTGAATGAGATAAATTCTTTGAAAGATTCAAATACTGAAAGTGACTCAAGAGGAAATAGAAACTCTTAATAGGCTTATGTCTATTAAAGATATTAAATTTGTAATTTTAAAACAGCTGGCAAAGATGACACCAGGCCCAGATGACTCCATTGAAGAATTCTACCATGTATTTAATAAAGAATTAATACTATTCCTACAGAAACTTTCAGAAAATAGGAGAGATAACATTTTTCCCACTCATTTCATGAGGCTCACTTACTCTGATACCTAAACCAGACAAAATTATTATAAATAAGGTAAATTATAGGCCAGTATCCCTTATTAATAAGAGGCAAATTCCTTAACAACATATTAGGAAATCAAATCTAATTTTATATCCAGGAATTCAAGATTGGCTTAATTTTCAAATTCAATTAATATAATTCACAGAACCAAGAATAAAAACTATGTATTTGTGTAGGTGATCCCCAACCTATCTTCAGATTCTGTGATTTTGAGGACTCACAGTATTCAGCATATAGTTATACTCATGGATGAGATTTATCACAGTGACTAGGAACCAAACAAGGATGTCCATTTTCATTTTTCCTACTCAACATTGTGCTGGAGGTCCTAGCCTGTGCAATAAGTCAAGAAAAAGGAAATAAAAAGTATACAAATTGGAAAGATGTAGAACAAAATTTATCCATGGACAACATGATCTATATGTAGAAAACCCTAAGGGTCTACAAAAAAATGTTATTAGGTATAGTTGAGTCTAATAAGGTTGCAGGGTATAGGGTCAGTATATAAAAATCAATTAAATTTCCATATATTAACAATGAACAACTGAAAATTCAAATAAAAATGTCATTTATGATAGTTTCTAAAATCATAAAGTACTCAGGGATAAACTTAACAAAGCATATATAAAACCTGTACACAGAAAATTCCAAAATATTGCTGAAAGAAATTTTAAAAGATACAAAGTAATAGATAAATAGACCATGTTCATGGATGGGAAGACTCAATTTTTTTAAAAAATGTTAACTATCTCCAAATTGATTTGTGGATTCAATACAATCCCAATAAACTTCCAGCAGTGTTTTTGCAGAAATTGGCAAAATGATCCTAAAATTTATATGGAAAGGCAAAGAGCCTACAAAAAGCAAAAGTGATTTTGAAAATGAAGAACAAAATTGGAAGACTCACATTATCTGATTTCAGAATTTACTATTCAGCTATAGAAATCAAGACAGTGTGTAGGGTTATTCCTAGAAAGTATATTGTAAGCTCTAAGGGGTGGCTGTGGAAGCAGGTGAAACAGCAGCAGCATTCCTCTTCTTGGGCTGTTAAATGCAATGGTCCAGAAAGAACAGGATCCTATCACCTCCTGGGGCGGCACATAGATAAGGGGCTATGAAAGAAACCCTCAATTCCCCTTCTTGCCCCGGGCAATTGCTAGCATGAACATCCTGTTCCTACCTTATCCCATAACTCCCTCCCTGCATGCCTGAGCATAGGGAAGGGTACAGGCCTGCTTTCTGGGTCTTTAACTGTCATTTCTTTGTATTCCTTCCCCATGCTTTGGTACATCTGTCCTTGCTTTGCTGATAAAATACAAAGTAAAAGCTATGTGCAGAATTCAGCTGCTGCTGCTCTCCCTTACAGAAGTAGCCCTGCACAGCTGCCCAGATTGGTGTCTGAGAACTTTATTTCAGTGCATGATGACATAGTGTAGTGTTGGTATAAAGATAGACTTAGAGATCAGTGAAACAGTTTAGAAGGTACTAGAAATAGATCTATGTGTAGATAGTCAATTGATTTTTGACAAAGAGTCCAGGAGAATTCAGTTGGGGAAAAGGAAATGTTCTTCAACAAATTTGTAGTGAAAACTGGATATCCACATGAAAAATAGGAACCTTGATGTTTACTTTACATCCCATACAAAATTAAATTGAAATTGATCATACCTTATAATATAAAGACACAAAAAATATGAACCATAAAAAATTGAAAAATGGACTTCATCAAAGTGAGATGGTTTTTGTTCTTGGCAAGACACTGTTAAGAAAAGAAAAGGCAAGTCACAGACTGGGAGACAGTATTTGCAGTACAATAAGCACATGAGCATCAACATCATTAGGCAAATGAAAACTAAATCCACACATACCCACTTGAATGGCTAAAATTTAAAAACATGACAATACCAAGTGTTGGTAAGAACTTGGAACAACTGGAATTCTCATACATTACTGGTAGAAATACAACATGGTATAATCACTTTGAAAAACAGTTTGGTGGTGTCTTATAAAGTTATATGCATGATTCAATTCCACTGCTAGGAATTTACCAAAGATAAATGAAAATATATGTCTACATAATAACTTGGGCACAAATGTTCATAGTATCTTTATTCATAATTGCCAAAAAACTAGAAACATCCAAAATGTCCATCCACAGGGAATGCATAAATAAATCATGGTACATCCATGCAATGAAACATTGTTTTGTCATACAAAGGACCAACTAATGATTCATAGGGATAAATTTTAAAAACATGTTGACTGACAGAAGCCAGATACAAAAGAGTATGTACTGTAAGAATTCAAATCTCCAGAGCTCTTTTCATCTTGCCAAACTGAAACTCAGCACCCATTAAACATTTTTCCATTCTCCCCTTCCCTTGACCCCAGAAATTGCCATTCTACTTTCTGTCTCTATGAACTTGGCTCTTCTAGGTACTTGATGGAAGTGGAATCATACAATATTTCTCTTTTTGTGATGGGCTCATTTTGCTTAGCATAACGTCCTCAAGGTTCATCCATTCAAATATAATTTTTGAGGAGCCATTAGAGTGTTTTCCTGTAGTGCATAGTAGCCTTCCTCTTTGCCCCATGGCCCTCTCACCCCACATGTCCCAGTTTCTGCATTGACATCGCTCTTTGTGGTACCTGCTATCACTCCTGTTATTTCTTGCTTTTCACCATCACAACTCTACCATCTTGCAGTGGGCATGTTTTCTCAACACCCCCACCCCACTGGGTTTAAAACTGATCGCAGAATAATGAAGTGCAAGAGCAGGAAGGAAGGAAGAGATTAGGTAAGGAGAATTTCTATTAGACAGAAAGGAGAAGTGAAAGTCCTTTCACTAGTGGAAGAGAGTAAGTCAAAGGGAAGGAGACTATGATCAGGATCAGGACACTGCCTGAGGCCCCAGGGACACTGACTTCCTGTGCCAGACGATTTGCCTTTACAGACAAACCTTGATAAGCCTGAATTCACAGCTTGACTTGCAGCTAAGACACATGTTCCAAAGCATCCAATTTCATATTGTCATTGGCACATAGATATCATAGCAGCAAGTAATTACAGTTTGTATTAGAATATATTGAGGTACAAAGGCCAATGCCTAGTTAACTTTGTGAAGTCAGTGATTATCAAGGATGGAATCTGTTATTATTTCAATGTTTATTGAGGACCCTAATGTGATAAACACTTATTATGATTACCAAATAAAGGAACAGCACAAAGACACCATGTGGCCACAGCTACTTAAAATTTCAAGGTAATGGAGAGGAGATGAGCTGCATGGGCAATGTGAGTGATTGGACAAATAGTAGATGAGCACCATGTGGATAAGTATGTAGTACATATGTTTAAGGAAATATAACCTAAACTATATTTAGGAGGAAGATGCAGTTCAAGGTGTTGATTATAACCCAGGAAGGAGATCTATAAATCATAGTCATCGAGTCAAACAGAATGCTGGGGGTCATTTGTAGGGATGTTGGAGAAAAACAAATTATATTATCATGCCATTAAATGAAGACATAATGAATGGATGGATGAATTAATGAATAAATGAACAAATTTAATGAATTACTTGTCTTCCTGGCTCTCGGGACAAACCCCCAAAGAACTTTTCTACTTAAAATGTATACCTTCTCTTATTCCTTGAACCAAGATTCTTGGGCATGTAGAGTCTGTCTTTTAAATTTTGGTTTCCAGTGTGAAGCCTTTTGATTGGAAGGCCATAATTGACTAATAAATGGATTATTTAGTCCAGCAGTGAGAACCCATTTTGTGTGAGGTCAGGGAAGGAAAAAGGAAAATGTTCTGGGGGCATTTTCTCCAATTTAAAATGAAAATAGATTTGAGATCCATAGAATATATGTAGACTTTATAATTTAGATTATCTTCTTAATATTAAGTAGTACTTAGTATTACTTACTAATACTTAGTGTTTAGTAATACATTTGTTCAGTCATTGTAAAAAAAAAATGGAATTGTAACATTAAGATCCAAAGTTGGTATGTAGTAAAATGAAAGATTTTTCTAGTCTTTTATCCAGAAATTAGATCTTAGCCCATGAGGTGACAAGAATTGGTCACTGATATGGTCCTTTGTGGCTTAGGTTATTGGCTTTGACCATCACCAGGGAGATGTGCCAATCCTACCTCCCTCCTACCTTCTGCCCAAACAGCAGTGTAACTTAATAACTGGTACAAGATATAATAATACATTAGCCATATTGTATATAACATAGCTAATCATAATGTATATAACATGCTATAATAGGAGAATTATTCATTATTTGTTCCAAGCACTGTACATGCCCTGTGCCAAGCACACAACCCAATAAAATTGATGAAGGCAAATAAACAGTACCAAGAATGGATAGACACATAAATACAGATGGGGCAAAGGATATTATAAACATCTTTAAGGACTACAAGTTGATCAGTTCCTAGGAAGATATAACTTATCAACAGTGACTCAGGAAGAAATAGAAAGCCTAACTGGTTGTAAACCTATTAAAGAAATTGAAACACAACTGGGACACCTGGGTGGCTCAGTCAGTTAAGCATCTGCCTTTGGCTCAGGTCACGATCCCAGGGTCCTGGGGTCAAGTCCCACATTGGGCTCCTTGCTCAGCAGGGAGCCTGCTTCTCCTTCTGCCTGCTGCTCCCCCTGCTTGTACTGTCTCTCTCTGACAAATAAATAAATAAAATCTTATAAGAGAAATAAATAAATAAATAAATAAATAAGTTAAAACTTTCTTTTGAGGAACTGTCAAGCCCAGATGATTCTGCAGATAAGTTTTACCAAACATTCAAGGAAGAAATAATTCCGACATTGCACAAACTATTTCAAGCAATAGGGATGAAGAGAACACATCTTACTTAACTAATTGATTGAAACTCAAATCCATATGTGTAACCACGACACTAAAACCAGCAAGAATCGTACAAGGAAGGAGAATTCCTAACAAATTTCTCTCATGACCATAGCTGTAAGTGTCCTAAATCAAATATTAACAAACAAAATCAAGGAAGGTAGGAGGAAGACGAAGTCAAGTCTGGGAAAATCTATTGTAATTTGTCCTCTCAGTTTGATTAAAGAATGAAAATTATGGATTGCCCCAATCAATGCAGAGAGGCAAATTATAATATTTAACATTCATCTATAACCAAAACAAAACAAAACAAAAAAAGTTAGCAGACTACAAGTAGGTGAGAATACCCTTAACATAATAAAGATGGTTCAAACAAACAAAACTATAACAAACCTCAAACTTAATGTTGGAACACTAAAAACATCTCTTTAAAATTCAGAACAACTCAAAGACACCAAGTCCTAGCTCTGCTCGCCCACATTCCACATGGTAATGGAGGTGCTAGTCAGTGCGGTAAGATGAAGAGAAAAAGAAAAGTTAGAATTGAAAAGGAAAGGGACGCCTGGGTGGCTCAGTTGGTTAAGCAGCTGCCTCCGGCTCAGGTCATGATCCCAGCGTCCTGGGATCGAGTCCCACATCGGGCTCCTTGCTCAGCAGGGAGTCTGCTTCTCCCTCTCTCTCTGCCTGCTACTCTGTCTGCCTGTGCTCTCTCTGACAAATAAATAAATAAAATCTTTAAAAAAAAAAAAAGAATTGAAAAGGAAAAAGTAAAACAGAAACTGTTTGAGATGTATTTGGCTTCTTAGAAAAATCCTATAGAGTGTACACATACATTAATAGAGGGTTTGGAAAGCTTGCTGGAGAGGTGTCTGGGTGGCTCAGTAGGTTAAGCCTTCAACTGTTGGCTTCTGCTCAGGTCGTGACCTCATGGTTCATGAGATAGAGCCCTGCATTTGTCCCCCTGCTCAGTGGGGAGTCTTCTTGAAGATTCTCTCCTTCTGCCCCCCCACCCCCGTGTTCTCTCTGTCTCTTTATCTCTCTAAAATCAATCACTCAATCTTTGGGGGCGGGGAAGAAAGGTTGCTGCAAAATCAAAACATAAAAATCCATTACATTTCTACAGTGTTGCTAAACCAACAACAACAGTCAGTGAAAAATAGATAATAAAAATGATACCATTTGCAATAGTGCTTTGGTATAAGTGTAATGATAGTGAGCAAGACTTTTAGAGAGGAGATTATAAAATTTTCCGGACAGAGATTTAAGACCTAAGTAAATGGAGAGTTACCTCATTGAAGACATAACCTCTTTTACACTCCCCAACTTTGTAGAGATAAAAGTGACCTCTGATATTGCGTAACTTCAAACTGAACAGTGTTGATTTGCTACACTTACATCTTGTAATATGATTACCACCTTAGTGTTAGCAAACACTTTCATCACATCACACAATTACCATTTATTCTTTGTGGCGAGAACATTTAAGATCTCCTCTCTTAGCAACTTACCAGCCTGTCTTGCCCAGTATTGTTATCCGTAATCACAATGCTGTTGTTAGAGCCCCGGACCTTGTTTACTTTTTTAACTGGAAGTTTGTACTCTTTGACCAACATTTCCCCATCTCCCCCATCCCTCGGCAACCCCCATTTTCTGTCTCTATGAGTTTGGCTTTTTTAGGTTGCACTGTATAAGTGATACTGTACAGTTTTTGTCTTTGTCTGACTTATTTCCATAACCTCATAAATATGTCAATCATATTCTATTTGATTTATTGGTTCATTGTTATTCCAATGAAAATGTAAACAAATTGCTTGCATTTTGTTGGAACCTGGCAAGCTGAATCATTAATTCACTGGTTATAAAATACTATATACAATAAGATTTCATTTTGTAAAAAGAAAATATGCACATCCACTGCATGCATTAATGCTCTGAGAAAAAAATGTGGATGGAGGGATTGTTTTCTATTGCTATGTAACAAATTAGCACAAACGTAGCAGTTTCAAACAACACCTGTTTATTAGCTCACAGTTTTGTAGGTCAGAAGTTGGGTATGGGGTGGCTTGAGTTTTCTGTTCAGAACATCACAATGCTGAAATCAACGTACGGACTGAGTTTAGTTCTCGTTTGGAGGTTCAGCAGGAAAATATGCTTCTAAGTTCATTGTTGTTGGTGAAATTCAGCTCTGCGGTTGGAGGACTGAGGTCCTGTCTCCTTGCTGGTTGTCAGCCGGGGACTGGTCTCAGCACATAGAAGCTGCTTGTGGTCTGCTTTATCTTCAAGCCAGCACGTGATGAAACCCCCAAACCCTGAACTCACTCTTTTCTGTGACCAGAGAAAACTGCTTTCAGAGGCTTACATGGGTTGGGGGGGCACCTGGCTGTCTCAGTGGGTAGAGCACGTGACTCTTGAGCTCCATGTTGGGTAAAGAGAGAATACTTAAAAGGGGGGGAGCTTTGTGATGAGATCAGGCCTGACTTAATCTTTTCCCTAATTTAGGCTGATTTGCTACCTTAATTAATCTGCAAATCCTCTGCAGGGTAGTACCTAGATTAGCGCTTAATTGAATAAGGCGAAGAAGGTGCTACTGCACCAGGGGTCTGGAGCTTTTGTGGACTGCTTCTTAGAATTCTGCCAACCACAGTGAGATTATGGGTGTGTGTTTGTGTGTGTGTGTGTGTGTACTTGTCTGTATTTCACAGTTCTTTTATAACTCTCTTCACAGTTGTTCTTACAATTGACCTTTCTTGTATCTAAAATTCTTTATCTTAAGCATAATATTTGTTTTATATTCTTGGTGTAGAGCTGCACTAAATAAATGCTGACCTTTATCTGATGTTTTCTCTGTGTCTATTAAAATAATATTATTTTTCTCTATTAAATTGTCAATGTGGTGAGTTACATTTGTGGATTTTCTGATGTTAATCCACTGGTACATTTATGGAGCACAGTGTTTTAATGCATAACTATTATTGAAATTATTTAAAAATAAATAAAATTTAAATATTCTCTCAGTTTATTGGACTGGTAGTGAATCTCCTTCTACAATTCACATATCCAGCTTCACTGCCAAATTTTTCTTCTCTGTTTGTAAGTGAAATTGGCTTAGTTTTTGTTTTTTCTTTTAATGTTTTTGTCCAGTCTGCCATTTGGGAATCAGAGTTATATTTTTCTCATTAAACCAGTTGGGCAATTTTTTCCTCAATTTTTCTTGTTCCCTTCTTTTCTTCTTTCTTCCTCTTTCTCTCTTTCCTTTCCTTCCTTCCTTCCTCCCTCCCTCTCTCTCTCTCTCTTTCTTTCTTTTTTTCTTCCTTTCTACTGAAACAATCTGCATAAGAGGGACTTTCTGTTATTAGATGTTTGTTAAAAACTCCATGGTGCTGTCTGGAATAGAAGCTTGGGCTGGAGGTTAGAGGAGGCACACTGACTTTAGGGGAGAGAAAGTTAAAAAATATTAAGAAGAAGTCGTCAAAGAGAGATGTGCAGACCACTCTTGAGGACATGACCTTGTCAGAGGGAGAAGGTCATGAAGGAGGGCATAGGGCCCAGGACATCTTGTTGGGTTGTTTGCTCCTCATCTTCTTGTTGGAGGATGAAGAAGGTTGGAGTACTGACAACTATGATCCCACAGAGTGGAAGAGTTTGAAGAAAAGGCAGAAGAGAGATGGAATAATCAAAGACCAGGGGAAGAGCACATCTAGGCAGACACATGGGAGGAGGGGCACAGCAGAGAGGAAAGAGAACCTTGATGGGAGTGGCTTTGTGGATTTGGTGGTGCCCAGGAGGAAATCCCTTCACAGCCCCTCCTCCTGAAACGGGAGACAAGCTCAGGTGGTATGGTCCATAAGGACGATGCATTGGAGGGATGTCATGAAATTCTCCACAATGATTGAAGTTTTGAAGGAAGGCAGTCTGTCCCCTATCTTAGAATATGAAAAAAAAAAAACAACAGAAAATAAATATGTGTAGATTTTATAAGTCCAAAACATATGGTTTAAAAGTGCACAGAAAGAATGCAAAATGGTACCACCACTTTGGATGACACTTTGGCAGTTTTTTTCCCCAAACCAAACATACTCTTCCCTCATGATCCAGCATTTGTAGTCCTTGGCATCTCCCCAAATGAGTTGAAAACTTATGTCCACACAAAATCCCGCCCTTGGTTGCTCACATTCGCTCCATTGTAATTGCCAGAACTTGGAAGCAACCAAGATGTTCCTCAGTGGGCAAATGAATAAACAAACTGGTATACTTATACAATGGAATTTTCTTCAATGATAAAAAAAAAAAAAGAAATGAGCCACCAAACCAGCAAAAGACATGGAGAAATTTTAAATCCATATGGTTAAGTGAAGGAGACCAATCTGAAGAGTGTACATACCAGATGACTTCTAACTCTATGACATTCTGGAGAAGGCAAAACGATGGAGACAGTAAAAAGTTCAATGGTTGCCAGGACCCTGGGGATGGAAGGGAGGAGTACAAGTGTTTTTAGGGCACTGAAACTACCCTACATGATGCCAGAATGGGAGGTGCATGTCATTAGGTGCCCACGGTATGGACAACATCAGAAGTGACCCCTAATGTAAATGGACTTTAGCTAAAAATAATGTGTCTGCATTGACTCACCAACTACAATAAATACACAATAACAAAGACATTAATAAGAGAGTTAATTGGAAGAGCCAAGGGGGTACATGGGAACTCCAGACCTTTCACATGATTTTTTTCTGTAAACCTAAAGCTGTTCAAAAAAATATGGTCTATTCATTTAAAAATAAATAAATACAAAATTAAAAATAAAACCCCCACAGAAACCGTAAATAGTGGTATACATTTTAGACCACTGCTGGGTCCTGAGGTAATTCAGGGAGGCAATCTTCATTCCTTGGCGTGTGTAACATATCCCAGAGCCTGACTGAAGGCTGCGTGGCCTGGGCAACTGAGCCAAGGCTGGGAAAGAGAAGGAAGGCAGGAGGTGGAGACAGGGACCAGGGACAACTGTGTCTTCATGTTTTTCATGTAACCCAAATGTGGGGAGTTTGCTGTCCTGTGACATCATCCTTTCTTTAATGATGGAATTACAGTCAGCCTCGTTCATGACCTGATTGTAGGAGATTATTGGTTATTGGGTCCTCCTCCTCAGGCTACTTACTCCTCCTTACTTCTCCTCAGGCTGCTTACTCAACTACAAATCCACTTGAGCGAGCCATTGTTCTATGATTCCAGATGCCACCTGTTAAAGATAGAAGAGACAGAATAGTCAAAGACCAGGGGGAGACCACGTCTAGGTAGACACCCATGCCATGGTTGGGTGTCTATGCCAGCTGACTTTTTAACTTTCTAGGGTGAACAAAGATGATTACTTAGAAAACAAAACCAAAAACAAAACAAAACAAAAAACCCCAGAACCAAACACACACACACACACACACACACCCCTTGCTGAAGCTTTGGTATAACAGAAAATGACCCTGAGAGCTTCAAACTGGATGTCAGATGCACTGACTTACAAAGCCCAAAGCCAGAGCTTGAGATTTGGGTTCTCTCAAATGTTTTCCAATACGGACCACCAACTCTCTGATTCTCTGACACCAATTGGGCGTCAATTAAATTCAGACACTAACTGCCTCAAATTAGTGCAGATTCCACTGATAAATGCTCAGTCCAAGCCTGTCCCCACCCAGATGCCGGTCGCAAGTCCTGGGCCACCTGCACTTCTCATGGACTGGCTCTAGAGTGGGGGTTCCCAAGACCCCTTGCTAAGGGTCCATCATTTGCTAACATGGCTCACAGGACTCCTAGGGAGGCACATACGTTTACCAGTTAAGCATAAAGGACACAAGTTAGGAATAGGGGGATAGAAGAAAGGCATAGGGCACGGTCTGGGGGAGTGGTGGGTTGCTGGGAGCTTCCATGCCCTCTCTAGATACACTATTGGCAACTCTAAGTGCTCATGCATTGGGAAGCACATCAACTCTTGTTTAAGGGTTTTATGGCGCTTACTCCACAGCTCCTCCTTCTTCCCAGAGGTCAGTGGGTAGGGCTGAAAGTTCCAACCCTCTAATCGCTTGGTTGTTCTGTGGACCAGCACAACAGAAGCCATGTAGGGGCCCCAGCCTGCCACCTCATTAGCATAAATTCAGGTGTGATCAAAGGGGACTCATTATGAATAACGAAACACTCCCATCACTCAAGAAATTCCATGGGTTTTAGGAGCTATGCATTCCAGGAACAGGGGAGAAGACCAAAGAGTTCACATTAGTCCACAGGTGCCCTCTGGTGTCTTTGCTTCCTCCATGGCCAGCCCCATGGGGATAAGGCAGCTGACTCACAGGCTGGGTACCAAAGCATTCTTAGAAGAACTTTGTATTTGAGATTTCAGGAAAAGTAACTAAGGAGTCCTCATGAGAAGAGCAGAACTCCGTTGGTCATCGCACTCTTTCTGTGTTGGCCCCCGGCCTTTTAAATTTTAATTAGTTGGCAATATTGAAAACCTGGAGATCTCTGATTTCTCTTTAAAAATCAGAAGGGACTGGCAAAATGATGCATTGCCAGCAAGTGTCTGGAGATGAGCAGGACTGTCTTTTGGGGCAGACATGTCCTCTCCAGCTCACTGAGGTCCCCTCCAAACCCAGAGCCTTACGGATGCCATGAGGATGACGCCATTGACACATGGTCTGCACACCTCGAGGCTCACCGAATGTTCCCTAGACTGAGGAGGGTGGACAGCAAAAGCAAGTTCAAGTTCCCACCTTTTGCCACACATGGAACTACTTCTAGTCCCCAGATGCCTCAGGCTTCCCTTATCCCATGATGATCCATTTAAGGACCCCTTCCCAAGCATGTGGAGGGCTTGGGGACCAGCAGAAGAGTTAGGAATCTCTTTTTGAGCACGAGCCACAGATTATCCCCAGGGTATATGTGCAAGTATTGGGCTGTTTACATATTTTTAATGCATGACATTCTGCCTTCTTGCCATCTTTGTGTGTCATTAATCGGTTCCATTTTCAGGATATCGAGTGTTTCCAAAGTAGCAGGCCACGCTGGTGGCCAGAAACGTTTCTCAGGCACACGGAGTGTGTCTGAGTTCTTCCCATGTGTATGGGAACATATGGATAAAAGCAACTCCTACCTTCTGATTGTCTAGACTCTTCTGTGCCCTTTTTGCCTGAGGGTCTTGGAGTGTGAAACTCTTCTGTGAACGGCCATACAAATACAACGTTGAAACTTTTCACCATCAATAACGTGCACGTAGCGATAAAAAAAAAAAAAGTGTCTTTACTGCGGATGTTTCAGAGTTAACAAAAAAAAAATTGTAATTCCTTAGAGAATTGGTTGCGTCGAAATATTTACAGAAGGTCAAGGAGTTTCCCCTCCCGCCTGGAGTGGAGAAGTAGAGCTGTGGAGAGTGGTTAAGCAAGGCCAGCCTTTCAAGCCTTGTTTATTCTGGAAATTACTCTGGAAAATGCCTCATATGGTTCCCCAGAGACCTGGAGGTGGGCCTGTGTCAGTATATGACGAATGAAAACAAACCGTTCCTTTGCAGCGCTGAGCAAAATCTTTAAAAAAGGTCTTTCTTCGAACTTCCAGACGGACCTGAGGGACCAGAAATGAACTTGAAAGTGTGAGGAAGTCAAAGTGCAGGGCGGACGAAAAAAAAATATTTCACCCAACTTTATAACTGATTTAGATAGTGGAAACCACATAAACATGAAGTCCACGGAACTCGGGCAGTTTGAAGCGGATCTGAAACATGGCTTGTTTTCATCAATTCCCAGTTTAGTCATGAAGTCATTCCCAGAGGACCGGGTTAGCGGCTCCCTGGCTCTTGAGACGCACCCCTGGGGAGAGCAGGGCTTGGTCGGTGTTTCTTCTGCCCAGTGCTCGTCTGGGGCCCCGTGGGCATGAACAAAAGGTTATGTCCTGTAAGCCTCTCCGTGAATGATGAATGGACAGATGGTCATGAAAAGTGTCCCTGGCACAGCCGAATCTGCGGTGTAGACCCCATGATTTCTGGCTGGAAAGTCCATTTAATCCATAGGCACTCTGGTCCATAAAACACTTATGAAAGTGGGCCTGGTGTCCTCGGAGAGTCAGGGGAATCCAAAGGTTTTGTTTGCCTCCCTCTCTGCCATTATTTTGATCCGTCTATCTCCCTCCTCGGTCCACCCTCCTCTCCCCCAGGGACCAGCTCTGGGATCTGGTGTAGGTTCTAGATGACCCAAAGGACACCAATCAGAGTTCTTCTTTGAGAGTTTTCAAGCTGGATCTGAGAGAGAGGAAACCCATTCTCCTCCATGCTCCTGGAGTCATCAGGGTACGGCACTCGGAGCTGCCTCTGGTCAGGGCTCCTGCATGTGGTGGGGGGGGGGGTGGACTGTCTCCAGACGGATGACATTTAAGCGGCGTCAGACCCAGGCAGTCCGAGTAACACCAGCTGCAGTCCTCAGCAGATGAGAGTGAGGGGACATTCAGGGGACACGGGTCTCATCTACCTCCTGATTCCAAGCCTGTCCTTTTCTTTCCTGCAATGTATTTCTTTGGGCCCGCCCACACTCTTACTCTTCTTGCCTGAGCTAGTTTGAGTTCATTTTCAATGGAAAGAGACTTAAAAATACAAGACAGACACCATCAGGAAGGCAAAAGTGATTTCTCCATTGTCTGAAAAACCAGATCGGACTTTCATGTTCATAAGAAGTTATTTGAAATTTGAAAGTGCGAGTCTTCGCTTGGTGTGCAGATCTGTTCATTTTAGTTTCGTTCTGTTTTACATAATCACATTCTTTCTCAAATAGGAAATTCTTAAAAACGTCATATCAATACAATAAGGATGAATGTCAGCAATTTTGGGGGGTGTTTGCTACGTGCTGGGCACGACTTAATGTGAACTTATGGTTTTCATTCTCACAAAAACCTACGAAACTCGTCTTCTCATGCCTCCTTCCCCATTTTATAGATGTGGAAACTGAGGCACAGGGAACTTAAGTGGTTTCTCCTGGGTTGCACAACCAGTAAGTGGGAGAGACAGAATCTGAATCCCAACCTTCCAAGCTCAGAGACTGAGATTTGAATCTAGAAATAGATCAAGGTATTGAAAGCCACAGGTTTCTAGTTATGACAATCTCGTTTGAGACAGAATCATGAATTTTTAATTTTTTTGAAATAACTTCTGCTATCTTTCAAGGCAATGAAAAAGTTGTGCATGCCCTCAAAGGTATCCTGCAATATGGCTTGAACCTGCGTGCGAGGAATGGTTAGCCCAGAGATGTTTCGCTCTGCCTTTCAGTGGCGGAGCCGGTGCCAACATCCCCATCTCCGATGCCCATTCTGGCTGGACCATTCTGGAAATGCATCTTGAAGCAAACACTGACGCTCCCAGAAGCCAAGCGGGGTGGCAGTCTGGCCTGGAAGGAATGCACCTGCCGCAGAGGGCTGAGCGCTGTGAAACCCTCAGAGCACGAGCTTAACCACAGATGGCATCCAATAGACCAAAGAGAAAGATGGTTAAAATGCTCAGTCCTGCCCTCTCAAGGTCCCCAAGGCACATGGAAAGTAGGAGAACATGGACCAAGGCTCGTTTCGATGTCATTCCTGGGAAGCCTTTCATGCAACAGCAAGAGAATTGGGTTGAAACCCAAAGTCATGACCCAGAGTCTTCAGCCAAGGTCTAACTTCCTACCTGTTACGGTTTCCTTTTGGAGCAACCAGAGAAACAGCCCGCCTCCTTTGTTCTGGACCAGAGGGGACTAGGAGAATCAGAATGACTGGGCCCCTCACTTCCTGTGAGGTTGTGAAACAAAAGGTAAACATTTCACGGGGCCATGGCAGCTCTGAACAATTGCCCCTATTGTGGGGAGAGCGCAGGCTTCTCTTCCTCTTCACCCCTAGGCTCTCAGGTGGGGAGGCTGAGCAGAAGAGAACTAGCCAGCCCTGTCTCCGAGGGCCTGCCAGACTCCCCAGACCTGCAGGGAGAAAACACCGGGAGATTTGCTCTGTGGGCTGCTTGTAGCCATTTTCAAGGTTTAGACAGAAATGTCTGCCCTTGGATTATTCAGCAGAGTTTTTCTTTAAAGAGACTCATTCTGCATGTTTCTATCAGCCAGCCACGATTTGGTGGTTTGGGTGGGGAGAGAGGGCTTGTAGCCTTGATAACCGTATTTATTAAGAGTCCGGAACTTGGGCTGGAGCCCTTGACTCTGTTCAGGAGCTTTGGCGATGCTCTGATTTTCTTCCTCTTTAGGTTTCCCCCTGGTGAGCCCTCCAGAGAACAAGATCACGTTGATCTACGGCAGTGACTCACACCAGGCTTTGCCCAGTCTCCTCTGTAAAGACTCAAGAGCCAAGAGTAAAACCTCATAATGGTTCCGTGATGGAAGGCAAAGGGCCCCATCGGTGCTGAGGAACATGCTGATCATTCAGCTGGATCCCTTGGTCTTTGCCTTTTAATTCTCAAATGAAAAATGTTCTAAAACTACGGGAAAGACTTCTTGGGGGTCCGTAGGAACTCTTCTTCCCTTCATTCAGCAAGGAAAAATTACCTATGGGACGTATTAAGAAACAGACATGTGTACTTCTGCCCTAGGTTCTATTATTTGGTCTTTGACCCTAGTTCCCAACACAGAGTTCCTAAAACCTATGTAATTTCTTGGGTGATTGGAGTGTCTTTTGTTCTGATGAGGACACTCCTGGATGGCGGCTGGTCATCCAAAAGGCCAAGCCATGTTTAGAAGCTGGGAACTTTCAGCATTGCCCCCTGCCCTGCCCCATTCTTGAGAGAAGGGGCTAGAAAAGGAGTTAAATGGATGATCATGCCTATGGGATGAAACCTCCCTAAAATTCCTGAAAGTACAGGGTTTGGAGAGTGTCCAGATTGGTGAACACATCCACAGGTCCCTGGGACACAAGCCGCTGTACTGGAGACCCTTCCCACACTCTGCTCTATACACCTCCTCATTTGGCTTTTCATCTGTTTCCTCTATTAGATAATATTAGATAATATTATTATTAGATAATAAACTTCCAACTGAGTGTTGTCCTGAATTCTGTGGGCTGTTCTAGGGTATGATGGAACCTGAGGAGGCTTTATGGCCCGTCTCTCAGAAGTACAGGGGAGAACCTGGATAGGCAGTTGGCCTGTGACGTGGGCTCTGTCTTGTGGTACTGAACTCTTCCCCCATGACATCTGACGCTCCCTCCGGGTTGGTAGGGTCAGAAATGGTAGGACGCCCAGTTAGTGTCTGCAGGAGCGTTGAAGAATTATTTGGTGTGGGAAGTCCCTTCCCCACATCTGGGGTGAGAAGTGACGTATTGAGAAGAGAAAAAATGTGGTTTTCCTAGACAACCTACAAATTGTGCTGATCTTAAGGAATACAGTGGTGAGCAAGTCAATGTCTCTAATCTCGTGGAATTTATAGGCAAACGGGCAGTTACAATTACAGTATGATAAATACTGTGATGGGCAAAGTCGAGGGTCAGGCAAAAACTGCTGAGGGTTTCTGCCTGGACTTTGAGTCAGGAAAGGGGAAATGGAGGGAATGATTCATCCAGACCCAGGGAGGTCTCTCTCTGACTGTCTGGCTCCTTCAAGGCTGACCTCTGTGAGGTGGTGAATGATTCAAGACATGCGTCTAAAAAAACAAAACAAAACAACAAAACAAAACACGATGACTTATTTATTTAATTTTTTGTTATATTTTTACTAACCCCCACCAACCTACAGAAAAGCTGCAATTATAGTACAAAAAACGTTTTTTCTCCCCCAGAGCCAACCTGATGGCCCATCAAACCAAGACTTCAGTGTGCATTCTCTGCAAACGAGGACATTCTCCTGCGTAACTGACACACGACTATCAGCTTCGGGAGACTGGCTGTGACCCATTCACACCCCTGAATCCTTGGGCCCCACTCAAGTTTTGCCAGTCGTCCCAAGAATGGCCTTCATGGAGAAAAGATCCAGTTCATGGTCAACATGGCCTTTTCCTTGACCCTGGTGATCACACAATTTTTGGAGAGACTAGGACAGTTGCTTTGCAGAGCGTCCTTCCATTGTCATTTGTCTGAGGCTCCCTGGCGATCAGATTTCAGAGCACACTTGTAGCAGGAACGGCTCAGAGGTGGAGGCTCAGAGCCTCCTAACATGGGGGCAGGATTTCAACCTCTCTCATGACCAATCATCTCACTAGGTTGCATCCACTAGTCTTCCTCACAGTGAAGTTACTCTTTTGTCCTCTGTAATTAACGTGTATTTTGAGGGAGGTGCTGAGAAACATCCCATTTCTCTTTGGACTCTTGATTCAGTATGATCTCATGATTTCCTACTTTATCCACTGGGTTGTAATCTGCCACCATCTTTTCTTTGATACCCAAAACATCCTATGTAGCCCTGATAAGTGGCCAACCCCCACAGGCTGACTTCTGTGTCCTTTTTCCATGTTCCAGTCACCCTTCCAGAATTCACATTTAATTTCTACCACAGACGGATGTTCCAGGCTCGTCTTCTACATTCTCTGTGCTGGCCCTGGCATCAGGGACTTCTCCAAGGAGCTTCTCATGGCAAGTGGTATTTAGAAACCACGATCTGGGCATCAGATGTGCTCACTGCTATTGAGCTCTTGCTGTTCTAAGGGCCCCCTCACAAAGTGAGCTAGAAATATACCTACACACACACATCTGTTTCCATATTTTTTTAAAGATTTATTTATTTATTTATTTATTTGTCAGAGAGAGAGGGAGAGAGAGTGAGCGAGCACAGGCAGACAGAGTGGCAGGCAGAGGGAGAAGCAGGCCCCCTGCCAAGCAAGGAGCCCGATGTGGGACTCCATCCCAGGACGCTGGGATCATGACCTGAGCCGAAGGCAGCTGCTTAACCAACTGAGCCACCCAGGCATCCCTGTTTCCATATTTTTACTGAAATCCTTGACCTTATACCAATATCTTAAGCTCTGACCCCCAACCACAGGGTTCATTCTGGTTTTCTCCCTTTCCACATTTGTAACTCCTTTCTCCAACAGTGAGAGGCCCAGCTCCTGCTCTTCTGAGCATACGCACTTCTTTGATCAAGCCTCTGTGTGGAACCAATCTCTGTTCCCCCCTGCCCCCCACCATGTGGACCCTTCCTCATACCTGCCCTGCTCTGATGGCCCAGCCTGCCCTACACACAGAGGACTTCCCTGCCCCTTCTGGGTTCTGAGTCCTCACAGACAAAAACCTTGCTCTACCATCCTTGGGGACTTTAGGGCAGAATTGCTGAGGAAAGGAACAAGAAGAGAAGAAAAGCAGAAGGAGAGAAGGGGGAGTGGGAAGGAAAGGAAGTAGAGAGGAACATGAAGGAGAACAGGAAGGGCCAATTACATTTTTTTTTTAAGCTTCCGTTTTCTTGCCTTCAGAGCACTAAATGACACGTGGTTGTCTCAGAACTTATGCTTATGTGGCACAGATGTCCCGATTTAGCCACCTCTGTGCCCCTCCCTCGACCTCTCTTTCTGTATCTGAAGGCCCATCTGTCCTGGGCTCAGCCATCTTGGAATCCGCTCCGAGTGTGCAGTTCCGGAAGATCCGGTTTGTCAGCTTTACTGAGGAGCCTTTCATGTCAGAAAAGCATGAAGAATTTTAACATCCCTTCAGAAGAACACAAAGGACAGAGGCACGGGACATCTGATATCTCCGAGGCAATTTCATGCAATTATGAGATCATATCTCTGAGAGGAAAAAAAATACAGATAAGTGTATCTTTTTAAAGATTTTGTCCGTTTTTAAAAATGGGAATTAGCACCATTGTTTGTCTTTTAATTCAGACAGTTTCATCAGGTTTTCACCCCATGAGTATTGGATCCATTTAACTTTCTTTTTTTTCTTTTCAATTTTTTTTTAAAGATTTTATTTATTCATTTGAGAGAGAGAGAGTGAGAAGGAGCATGAGAGGGAGGAGTCAAGGGAGAAGCAGGCTCCCCGTGGAGCCGGGAGCCCGATGTGGGGCTCGATCCCAAGACTCTGGGATCATGACCTGAGCCGAAGGCAGTGGCTTAACCAACTGAGCCACCCAGGTGCCCCTCCATTTGACTTTCTTAAAACTGATTAAGAATGCCAGAAAAATGCTAAAGTTAATACTAAAAAATTTTAGAGACCTTATGGGTTAAGGGTACATCCCCTCCTTTTCAGTGTAACATTGCAAAAGGAAGCTTGGGCCAGTATTGCCTGGTTCCATTAGAATTAATTAATAAACCAACAAAACCAAAAAACCCTCGGAATGATTGGATCCGTAACATATTTCCATTGAAATTTGAATTTTACATTACACGGACCTCCTGCCTAAATATATCCGTTTGGGAAGTGGCACATTTTAGGAATTTTTTTTTAAATAGAAGCAAGACCAGGACAACCACAGAAAAAGTCCTACTATAAAGTTCTACTTTAAGTTCTACTTTATAAAAGTTCTACTATAAACATCCAGATCCTTTTGCGGATTACAACGTCTCATTCCCCAGTTTTTATTCCAGGCTAAGTGTAAGAGCAGCCCAGAGATCAAAGGTACCTTATTCATGAGATGTATTTTTGCTGGTATTACACCAAAACGACAACACTGACATTGTAGTGTTTTTCTCAAGTAAAATCAAAACACCATTTTGGTAACATCAGTATTCTATTTAAAACCTTTCAAATTTATGTAATCATGGCACTAGATCAAACCTAGCCTCCATAAAGACATTACATCTCCCAGAGTCTGGCTTACCCTGGCTTTGCTGTCTCCTTCCCACCCAGAACCTTCCTCAGGGCACCTTCAGAGCCACATGAGCTCACAGAGTAGCCACTGCCCTTGTGGGACAGGGCAAGGGGGTTTTGTGGGAGGTTCAGAGGGCAAGTGGTGATGACAGCTGGGAGGGTTTGGTGAGGGTGTCAGGCTTGGGAGGGGGTTGGGATGGTCCGCAGGGGAAAGGGATTGAAGAGAGAGCCAGAAGTCTAAGCAAATTGTCTGCAAACGTCTAAAACAATGGTTTTATATCTGCAAACATACCGCTATTTTGGTACCTAACAGTACTATGGTATCAAAAGCGCATGAGAAAACTTTTAGGCCCTGACAAGTATATTTACTCTCTCTTTTTTTTCTTTTGTAAGCAGGCTCCAGCATGGAACCCAATGAGGGGCTTGAATTCACAACCCTGAGATCAAGGCCTGAGCTGAGATCAAGAGTCAGAGTCTTGACCCACTGAGCCACCCAGAGACTCCTGTATGTTCCCTATCTTGATTGTGGTGATGGTTTCTGGGTGTACCCATATGTCGAAACTTCTCTAACTGTACGCTTTTAAATGTGCAGTTTTTGTTTGTTTTATTGTATGCCTCAATAAAGCTGTTTTTTTAAAAAAATTATGGTGCCAATAATGCTCAAATGAGTACTATAGTTGTTAGCTGTGTCAAAATCCAAACGGGTCAACCTGGTATCAAATTTTCTTTTTCTTTCTTCCTTCCTTCCTTCCTTCCTTCCTTTCTTTCTTTCTTCCCTTTTTAAAAAAATATTTTATTAATTTATTTGAGAGAAAGAGCACAGACTGAGAGAGAGAGAGAGAAGCAGACTCCCAGCTGAGCAGAAGGCCTGACATAGGGCTTAATCCCAGGACCCTGAGATCATGATCTGAGTGGAAGGCAGATGCCTAACTGACTGAACCACCTGGGCACCCAGTATCAAACTTTCTGTTTGGACTTGGAAAGGGCTTGGGCCGGTATTTCTACCTGCTGTCAGGAAGACATGGGTGGCCTCAAGGACCTTAATTACCTTAGATGAATTGTTTTCTTGGGGGCTGGTAATTAACCCAGTGGCCTCCATTTTGTGTGTTTAACTAGTTTGCATACATTTGTCAAAGAAGAATACTTTTCCTCTACGATCTTCGGTTCAGTCCTGAGGGCCTGCAAGTTAAATTAAAACAAAACAAAACAAAACAAAAAACGGTTTAACAGGAGAAAGGCACACAATTCTTATTAACATTTCTGTACATAGAGTTCACAGGAAAAAAAAGTGAAATTCTAAGAAGCGGTTGACTTGGGGACTTCTATACCATTTTAACAAAGGAAAGAGAGTTTGGGTTTTAGAAGATGATGTATCATGAGGAGGTAACTAGAAAACATGGGAGGACGAATGAAAGATCAGAGTTCTTTTAGTAAAGTCTGTTTCTACAAACTTGTTTGTCTCCCTCTCTGGTGATAAGAGTTCTCTCCTCTTCCTGGTATAGGTGGGGGTGGGGGGGGTGGGGGAGGGATGGAATTTGGCCAGTTTAGAGCAGGAGAGACTAGGAGACACCTTCACAAAGGGAAATTTGTGCCCTGCTTTTAGACAGTTGACGGGAGAGCGGAGAACTCTCTCTGCCCTTGTTGATTCTCAGTTGCTCTCGACTCAAAATAATACTTTATGCTAAGGAGGCAGGTGTGGGGGTGGTGTATTGTGATCCCCTTTCACAGGGAAAACCACCAGCAATTAAACCTTTTAATACCAAGAAGACTTGGTATCCCTGCTCCGCACCGGACTGCCCTACCAAAGTTAGAGCCCTGGAGGACTGACCTGGCTGTCCTCTCGGGCCTGGACTTTCGCAGCCTCAGTCTCTCTTCCTTCTGTCTGCGAGCCCCCACGTACCTCCCTCTCTCTTGCCTTGGGGACCCCACCTGCCGTCCACTTTCCCCACTTCCTATCCTGAGGTAGGGCCCTCAGAATAACTGTCATCTCTTTTAAAACTTCATGTGGTAGTTTTCCTCTTGACTTTGTTTCCATGGGGTTCACGTTTTGTCTGAATTCACAGACCTTACCCAGGGGATGCACACCCATCATTTATTTTTCCAACACAAAATATTCCCTTCTGCTTCATCCTGTCCCTCTAACATTCCTCTAGGTGAATAATCCCCATTTCTAAAGGAGTTCCCATTCTAACTAATCTTCACTGTTTTAAAAGAAAGAGTTTGGCTCAGAAGCCTGAGGAAGCCATGAGATCCTCACCAGCTGAGATTGTAAACTGACCCAAAAGTGGAGCCTGGTGAGGGTGGGGGGATGGGGGGTGGGGGGGTAGGGGTTGGGGGTTGTAGTATAAAAGAAATCCCTTTCCAAGAAGCTGAGCCTGTGCAAAGGGCTTTCCCCTTGCCATCTTCCCCGATGCTGGCAGGGCCAGTCCTGCACCGTCCTCTTCTGCCCTCACCAAAACAGTGCCTGGGAGATTGAGGATTTCTGCATTATTTCCTGGAAGAAAAAAAAAAAAAAAAAGCAAAAAAGTTTCTGTCTCTCAATTAAATATGTAAAAAACTCAATTTCGAAGGTACCTTTTAAAAAGTGCATCCTTTGGTCTAAAACTAAAAACTAAAACTAAAACTAAAAGCCCTCCAAACATCATTTTAAAAAACTCAATAGCCCGAACTCATGTCAGGATCCCAAAGTCCCAGATTCTTTCCCCTCCTATGGAAGAACCACAAGACCAGCTCACACAGGTTCAGATGTATCACTCCGGGTTGAAAATATCACTCTGGGTTGAAAACAGCCGTGAGGCTTTGTTGGTTCTCTTTTCCCTTCTGTGTGGGAGCGTGTTAATCTGCTTCCTGCCTCCTCTAGATTTTCCTCCCCACTTTTAACTCACGTGCTCAAGGAGCCTGGAAGGATTTTCCAGTCCCTCCTCCTCTCCCTCCCAACGCCCCCTTATCTCTTATTTGGGCCAATCATGCAAGTTTGCTATTTGGGGTGGGGGTTCCGTCAGGGGGCGTTGAGGATCTTTTGCATTTCTTCCACTGCCTCCTGCCTCCCTGTTTTCCCCCTCGAACACACAGAAACCCAGCAGATGGGCGGGGCAGTGAGGGCAGCAGTCCCCCCCGACCATGCCAGCCCCGCAGCTGCCCCAGTCTTTCCCATCGCTCCGTGTGGGGTGTGCATGGTGAAAACCCAACCTTTCTTCTTGTTTCCCAGTGCCATTTTCCAGTTGATTCTACATGGAACATAATCTTACCACTAAGTACTTCAGTATGTGCCTGGAACAGATGAGGACTTTCTCTTTCTTCCAACACGAGTGCAAAGCCATTATCAACCTAAGCAATTCACAAGAATCCTTTCATACTGACTAGTTGGGCCCCAGTGGACCACAGCCAAGCAGCTGGAGATTGGCTCTGGCCCGGATGGTCAGCAGAGCTGGTGGTCAGGGACAAGGGCTGGGTGGGGACACAGGAGAGGGAGGGCAAGCTATAATTCACTGACCCCTTTGGGTCTGTCTGTCCTGCATCAGATCAGAACAGTCTTGGAGAGTAATGGCAGTTCTCCCCTGCCCCACCAAGTCCCATGGGACTTCCTCTTCTGGCTGCTGCTAGCTAGCTTAGAGTGACCCCAGGAAAGGGGCTCAGTGCATCTAGGTCCAGCTTAGCCAAGATGACACCGTACACACCATGCAATCATCTAATTCCCCGCCAGTGTTCAAATGTCCCTCTGTGCCTCAATAATGGGTTTTTACAGTTGATTTGTTCACATGGGAGTCCCCAAAACACCCACAGGTTGCCTTTGACTGTTCCTTCTCTTACATGTCTTTGATTTATGAGTCTCTCACTCTCTCTCTCTCACACATACACACAATTTTTAATAAATAAATATGTATAAATCAATTTTATAAAACATTTTATATAAAATAAAACTTATAAATCAATAATAAAAACAATCACACTATAATTTAAAAAAATTATTTTTTCCCATGACAAAGAAACCTGGCTGTGAGTCTGGTAGAAAATTCCCCACATTCTGAATCTGGCCCATTCTATCTTCCTGGTATGATGGAAATGACCTCTAGAGGCTTGATAAGATTCAGGGTTTTGTTGTTGTTGTTGTTGTTGTTGTTGTTGTTGTTGTCGTAGTCGTTGTCTTTTGGCAAGAATGTTTGTGGTTCCTTCCCTCTCAGCTCCCTTGTGGCTGCTAACCTATCCTCTGGTCTTAGGCTGATGGGGTTGGGAGAAGCCAGGAAACAGCCCTTGGGCTATGCTACCTCCACCACAGCTGTCCTCATCATGGAGCCTGAAGGTTTCAGGCAGGAAAATTAGATAAATCTACTAGTATAACTCCTTCCAGCTCCTTGGCCTCACCGAGGGCTTGCCCGTCTCTCTCGGCAACATTTACTTCGCTGCACCTTTCCTCAGCTTCTTAACTTTGTGAGCACAGTGGTACCAGCTGTAGTAAGCCACTTGAATCAATGTCCAGTAGGAAGAGACCACTAATCCCTGTAGATTAAATTCCCTATTTATTTCAGCGAGGGTACTGAAGCTCCTAGAAGCACAAAGAAGCTTGCTCCCCAGGGACCAGCCCTGGATGCCCCCCTGGTTGCCCCAATGGGGGCGAATCATCACTATCCACAAGTATTGCAATGCCCTCAAACTTCTATGTGTTGTGCTTACTATCACAATTCAAGAAGGAGAATTTGCTCTAGCAGTCAGTGGCTGTTGTTGAAGACAAGGTTGACCCAACATTGCGCTCTCCTGTTTCTCCAACCAAACTCAGCTTCAGCAAGGGCAGTTCCTTAGGGGGGAAGAGACTTTGGAAATCTGGGCTTCTTCTGAGCTCCATCACTGCCTCCAGATCCCTACTCTTCTAGAAAGTCAGTGTTCCAGCAGTTGTCCCTGCAACTCTGTGTCAGAACCATTTCATCCGAATGTTTGAGCCAGAGTGCTGGGGAGCAACATCAACCCAGCAGAAGATGACTGTTTTGATCCTTTGAAGTTTTTCATAGAAAAGCAAACCTGTAAAATATATTTGTAAAGATTTCATCGGGGGCACCTGAGTGGCTCAGTCTGTTAAGCATCTGCCTTTGGCTCAGGTCATGACCTTGGGGTCCTGGGATCGAGCCCAGTGTGTGTCTACATGCCGGGCAGGGAGTCTGCTTCTCCCTTTCCTTCTGCCCCTTGCATCCCCACCTCCCCGCTTGTGCTTTCTGCTCTCTCTCTTGTGCTCTCTCTCTCTCTCTCTCAAATAAATAAATATATAATCTTGAAAAACTAAAAAAGACCTTGTGGATTCTTGAGAATGCATCGATGGGCCAGAGTTCCACCAAGTCTGAGAAACTCTGGTCTGTGTCTAACACATCCATTTTGACCAAAGAACATACATTTGAGATAGAACAAGGTTCTGCCCAGGAAGCTGGTTCAGAGCAGATAGGGGTGAGCTCCTAGGATAGACACCAGGATCCTCAGAGTCTAGTTTAAGCAAAGGGGACTGTATTGGAAGGGTCTCAGGACCTCTAGGATGGGACTGAGGAGGTGGTGGGCTTGGAAGCGGAAACAATCTGGTTCCGGAGAGCTGGGAGGACTGCCTCCTTCCACACCCTCAGTGGGAGCAGTGTGCTGGGATTTTCATTCCATCAGATTGCCCCAAAGGGGAAGAAGCTATCCCATAAAAGGAAATCTAGGTGCTATCAGCACGGAAGACCGGTTATAGGACAGCTGAAACCCAACACTGATCTGCAGTTCCTTGACCTAAGGGAAGAGAAGAATCCTCTTGCGCAAAAATTTACAGTTTCTGGCTTAAAAAAAAAAAAATGTCCTAAAACCTCCAACCTAAAGGAACTCTTTTTCTAAAATCTATCTCCAGGAACAATACTGGGAAAAGCCAGAAGGAAGCTTATCTGCTTGGGGTATTTGTGTTAAATTCCTCAATTAACCACATTCCAAGAGCAGGATTCACAGTCATTCGTAGGGAATGTTTCAGAGAACACCCGAGGTCAGGGAAATGTGGTCATCTGCATTTTGAAACACAGAACCGTATGTTTCTACAGCTGCTTGACTTACCAGGTCCCTGGGGACCACAGGCTGAGTTCATCCTGACCAGGGGCCAGCACGCCGGGATGCTTCTCTCTGGCTGGAAGGGATGGCTTTCGTTGTTCGCCATGTCTGACCAGCACTGGGTTGGGGAACAGTCAGCGGGCTGTAGAGGGAGGCTCCTCAACTTGGGACTAGTAAACAGAGATTTGGGGCAGAATGAAGTTTGTCAAAGTGGACCCCAACAGGATCATATCCTTGAAGGCACAAAAGTGCTCCAGATTCTATTTTTTAAACAACTATTAGAGTTCTTTTAACCTTCAAGTGGCGGGAGCAGTCAGTGGTGCTGACCCATCAGGCCCTCCAGCTGGGCCTTGAGCCAGCCCTCAGGGCACCTAGCAGACACCAGAAACCATTTCCGTTGTAAAAATGACACCCATTAAAGGCAGACGTGAAGAACGTGACACTGGAAGTGAGGGCTGGCGAAGAGAACAGAATGCAAACATTTCTCCAGATGGGCCCCTACGTGAATTTTCCCAGATCTCTTAGTCATTTTCATTGGATCAAAATTAAATGCATCAATATGAGAAGCTAAAAATGTAATAACACAATGACGTCGAGTTTTGCTCGTCATTCTTCAGGAATAAAGATGACCCACGCCCACGTTCTGTTTTTGCTGCGGAGCGCTTTCCACAAGCTGTCTGGAACTTTCTGTCTTGTCATTTAGAAGCAAAATAGGAGACTTATGCACACCAAAAAAAACTCAGTTATTAAAACTCTTTTTAAGAAGCGTAAAAATTCCAAGCAGTTCATAGAACATAGGTTTTTTTTTTTTGATACTGTAATACATAGGTAACTTCTAATCTACATTTGAGCTTACATTTATCACAAAATAGATCACTTTAAAATTGGTTGATAAATCGTACTTTCCCTAATGTGATTAGTTTAAGTAAAATAGTATATGTCTCGCCTTAAATATGGTAAAGTCGAAATAAATATTTTTACATAAGTTGGGTTTTGGGGTTGCCATAGAAACTGACCCATTGTTACAGTGAGAACCAGTATGGGAGTTGGACTTTGATTCTTGACCCACACTCACCCCAGACAACCGAAATACTCCATAATCTGAAAATGCCACCATCTTGCTGCGCACATCCTGTACTCTCTACCAGAATACTGCCCCTCCGGCCCTCGGTGTGGAAAATCTGAGGCTGCTACTGAAGCCAGTTCTGACAGAGGAAGGCACAAAAGAACGTTTCCGGTGGTCTCCACCGGAGTCTGAGTCACCAGGTCTCAGAGCAGCTCCAGGGACTCCCTGGGGAGCAGAGACAAATGGGCAGCCTCTTCCAAAGCAGAAGTTCCCATTTCCCAAAACTTTTGAGATGAGTTGCCATATCACCTTCTAGAACAATTTGGGGACCTTTGTGCCTTGGACCATTTGCCTCTTCCCTCTGTAGCTGCTCTGAGCAGGGTTCTGGGCTGGTCTCTTGTTGGCAGTCTGAAGCCCTATCCCAGGTTCCACATACAGGTTGATCAGAACCTTGACCTTCCCATGGACACAGTCCCCCAAGCATGATTCATGGGCCACTCCATCTCTTGTGTGACCCATTAGGCCCAAAACCAAGCCTTCCTAGGAGTCACTCATGTCTTGGTGCTTGCGTGGCCAACACAGCTACTTGCCTACTTGACCACCATTCTCCCCTCTTCCCTAATTACTAGAGGCTCAGTTCTGTTCAAGGCAGCATGGATACCCTGGTAGGATAGCCGCGTTTCTCGAGGCTCCTGCAGCAAGGGGTGGCCGCCAGGTGACATGATTCTGAGTTGTTTGGGAAATCCGCCAGGAATTTCTGGAAATTCTTTGCTTTCATGATGTAGCACTACCTTATTCTCCTCCTTGTTGTCTTCCTCTTCCTATTTGGAATATGAATGTGATGTGAGATGTGGATGTCTGTGAGATATGAGATTGGATGTGAGATGTGAGCTGGATGTGAGACTGGAGCTGGAGAAGCCTTCTTGAGGCCCAAAGGTCAAAAGGTTTATGCTCAGAGGGGATGGAGCAGAAAGGAGGAGCAGAAAGAGCCTGAAATGTCCCATGGTAGCGGGTAGCCCTCTGACCCAAGTGGGGCCTAGTCAAAGGTATAGATGTAAAGGTATAGCTTTTACATCGTGTCCAAGTTTAAGAAATGATCAGTCACGTTGATGAACTGTTCAAGAAAATATGTCCTATCCTCCTAGATGACAATATACTTCATAATGATGGAATTTTAAAAGTACACACAAAACCATTGTTTTTACATGACAACATCAGCGAACTATCAAAGATAGCTAAATATTTTAGTATAATTTTCTGTATCCCGCCACACAGTACTTCATCATGAATTCAGGATTTCACTGTGCCTTGGAATCAGCGTTCGCTTTGAGTGTCAGTTACCACTGTAGAAGGGTGTGGACAGAAGGATGTTGGTCGAGGTCAACTGAATGAGTAACCGGACTAACACCAGGACACAATCTGGACGTTTTGGCTGGAAGTAAAGCTTGAATTTGGGTATATTTCAGTATGATTTATGTCCTTTTCAAGAAAAAAAAGTGACAAAAACACTTTTATTCTTGTGGGTTTGGAAGATATTTTTGGCGTGATCCCAAGAGGATCATCAGTTTCCTCTCTTGGTACAACTTGTAGACCATTCTGGACACTGAGCTCAGCCTAAATAATTATGAGCACTGTTTCATAAGATAAAGGATAAGGAAAATCTTTATAAAGACACATGATGGATGATGGCTTTCTCTTTCCTAAATGGCCCACAGGTCAGACAGAAGGCGAACTTAATAGGTAGCTATTAAGTCAAACCACAAAGAACCCTGAATTCCGTGGTGGCAGATCTTCTGACCTCACCGTCAACAGGCAGAGACTTCAATCTTCTTGTGGTTTCGGAATCAGAAATGCAGTCTTTTCATGGCCCTCCCCTACGGGTTGTCAAAGAGAATTGCTTCCAGAATCATCGCGTGAGGGCAGCCAGGCTGCAGAAAAGCCGTTGAAAGTTTACAAGGGTTCAAACTATGTCCGAGAGTGTTCATGAGCAGACAGCAGATAGTGGGGCTTTCAGGAGACAGCTCTTAACTGATGCCCCATAATCTAGAAAGCTCTCCAAGCCTGTGAGACAAGACGGGCTTCGATCCATAGTCTTAATAGTGCGAATTTCAGGGATTTTTTTCCTACTTCTGGTCTAGACCAAGCTTTTGTCTCAACCCCGGAACATTACTCTCTTTAATCACTGCTTGTTCCATTTTTCTGGAAGCCAGAACTCACGTGTGAGAGAAGGTTGTGTGCTATGGTCTGAATTGTGTCCCCACCCCTAACCCCCATCCCAAATTCCATCCCCCATCATCACTGTATTTGGAGACAGGGCCTTTAAGGAGGTGATAAAAGTGAAATGAGGTCATCAGGGTGGGGACCTGATCTGATAGAACCAGAGTCCTTATAAGAAGAGGTAGAGACACCAGAGAGTCCTGTCTCCGTCCTGGGAACACAGCCAGAAGGCTGCTGGCTGCAAGCCAGGAAGACAGCTCGCACCAGAATCTGACCATGCTTCCAAGACCTTGACCTTGGACCTTCAGCTTCCAGAACTTTGAGAAAATAAATTTCTGTTGTTGTCTGTGGTGTAGTGTTATGGTGGCCCCGGGCTGAGTCCTGCAAAGTGGTTTGCCCCTGTTCCTTTCTCATTGAAATCTAGTCTGTGCTTCCCTAAACTCTTCCTTCCCAAAATATGCGTAAGAATTTAGCTGGACCGTCTGGTTTAAAATATAGGATATTTCATATTTGTCTTTATGTTTTGTTCTCTCCTTAACGCTGATGATTGTATTTGAATGTGAAAGTAGAGAACTTCTTCTCCTCCCTCTTCCCTCCTCCCCCTCCCAGCTGCTCCTCTTCTTCCTTTTCTTCGTCGTCTTCTTCTTCTTCTTCCTTCTTCCTCTTCTTCTTCTCCTTCCCCTTCTCCTTCTCCTTCTCCTTCAGTTGGCCATGCAGAAGGGTATGTTCTGTGGGGAAATTGGCAGACAGTTGAGATTACCTGTTTGGCTTGAAGGTAAAAAAAAAATTGGGTGGATTATCATAATGGTAACACCCCTGATTGATGCCCTTCAGTTCACAAACACCCATTCATATGTGACCACATTGGTGCCTCTGGTTAGATGCCTCAGCCAAGATCACACAGCTGCGGTGAGGGCCAGAGTCAGGACTCCTCACTCACGTGGGGAAAAGGGGGACAGTTATGCTGTGCAGTGCTGTGTAAAGGGGATATTTTTGGAAATTGCTATAATAAATAGAATTATAACATACCACGTAAAGAGGAGAGTGTCTGCTGGTGCCGCCTCCTCCCCAGTGTCGCCCCCTCCCCACCGCCACCCCATGCCACCTGTGCCCTCCCCTCGCCCACATGGGCAAGACTGGGTCCCCCAGGTCACGTGTGGGCTGAAGGCCATCTACACTTGGCTCTGGACTCTTATGACCCTTTATCTTTAATTCCTTTTCAAAACAGTAAATATTTTCATAAAGATAGACCCATTTGTTATCTCTCCGGGTCATTTCTCAAAAGTTGAAGCAAAACACTTGGTAAGAGGAACCATTCAGTTTGGCTTTGCTCAATAGTTTGCTCTTGAGATGCCAGTGGACAACCTTTTTTCCCTCCACCAACTCTTGGAAATCCCTCTTGAAACAAGAAGAACAAGAGACCAAAGCACAAACTCAGTCCTAGATGAAACTGGGACCTGCACGTGAACTGTCACTGATGGGGAAGAGGAGCCCGAGAGGGCAGGGAAACATCCTGGAGCCTGGGGAGGAGAGGGGGTGGTCCAGGGGCAGGGCCAAGGCCAGGTGAGGGCGGAAGACAGGGGGGATTTTATAAGAGCGTTAGGTACTGCCTTCTCTCACGTCTCTTGCTTCCTCCAGTCTCGTGGCCAACTTCTTACCCTACCTGCATCAGATCACCTAAGGACTCTGGGACATGCTGATGTCCAGACCAGCCGACCGTTCTCCATGTGTGCCTCTCCCCTGCCTGTAACTCTCGTGACTGGGGCTATGGAGCAGGACCAGCCAGGCTCCCTTCCCCTTCTTCTCTCTGGACTTTGCTGGCCTGCAGAGAGCAGGTGTCCTGCCAGTTTTGCCCATTGGGGAGGCTGCCATTTCCCCGCAGAGCTGAGTAGGTGCACTTAATTCTAGGGTGCAGTAAGAGGAGGCTTCCTTGGCCAGCAGATAAGAAGCCGCCTTCTCCAAACAGCTTCAGCAGTAAGAAAGCTGGTGTTTTGATCCCCATCTCTCTGGCTCTGACACCCATCTTTTGGCTGGCTCTGCATACTTTCTCAGGAAGCCACTGGAAGTTGTGGTCCATCAGGGTGGGGGAGTAATCAAGAATAGCCAAGAACAAGG
The DNA here is from genome assembly GCA_004024625.1 of Mellivora capensis. Lineage (NCBI taxonomy): Eukaryota > Metazoa > Chordata > Mammalia > Carnivora > Mustelidae > Mellivora > Mellivora capensis. The sequence goes on along the minus strand of PISX010001433.1, from coordinate 642 downwards.
AAGACAGGAAATCCCAGAAAGGATGGATTCAGGGAGCACAGGGAATTCCGAGGGTGGTAGTGATAGGAAGACCAAGGACTAATTTATGCAGCCACCAAGGGAAGAGACTAGCTGGGAGTGGGGAGCCCAGCACCCAAGAAGAAATCCCTTGGAAACAAAAATGGAACCAACAGATCATCAGATAGTTTTAGTCCTGCGGCGGGAGACGACATTAAGGGATGGAGGGGAGACGGCACAGGTGCAAATGATACAAAGTAAACGTAAATATAAGGCAACTATTACCTTCAGGATAAATAAAAAGGTTGTAAAAGAAAGAATATATAATCATAGTTTATTGCTTGATTCAGCAGTGAAGAATATTTACATGGCTCTAATAATGTAAATATTGAATTCCAACCTAACCAAAAGTGATGCTGTAAGTTCTGATGCAAGGGCACCAAATCCTCCACTATATGTATATACATACTAAATGACTCTAATTGAGGAAGAGTGGTGTGACTTCTCACACCTTAAATACATGGAAGTAACTCTCAGAGGAACCAGCTAAGTGTTGAAGGTACCCAAAGAAATTGATCACTCTTTTGTTTTATTTCTGCTGTGTCATAGCCTTCTCACACTATTTGATAAAACAAACAAACACCC
>PISX010001432.1:0-196808 GCA_004024625.1 Mellivora capensis | reverse complement strand
ACAGTGTGGAGGTTCCTCAAGAAGTTAAAAATAGAGCTTCCCTATGACCCTGCAATTGCGCTACTGGGTATTTACCCCAAAGATACAGATGTAGTGAAAAGAAGGGCCATCTGTACCCCAATGTTTATAGCAGCAATGGCCATGGTCGCCAAACTGTGGAAAGAACCAAGATGCCCTTCAACAGACGAATGGATAAAGACGATGTGGTCCATATACACTATGGAGTATTATGCCTCCATCAGAAAGGATGAATACCAGACTTTTGTAGCAACATGGACGGGACTGGAAGAGATTATGCTGAGTGAAATAAGTCAAGCAGAGAGAGTCAATTATCCTATGGTTTCACTTATTTGTGGAGCATACCAAATAACACGGAGGACATGGGGAGATGGAGAGGAGAAGGGAGTTGAGGTAAATTGGGGGGGAGATGAACCATGAGAGACTATGGACTCTGAAAAACAACCTGAGGGTTTTGAAGGGACGGGAGGTGGGAGGTTAGGGGAGCCAGGTGGTGGGTATTGTGGAGGGCACGCATTGCATGGAGCACTGGGTGTGATGTAAAACTATGAACTCTGTTACGCTGAAAAGAAATTTAAAAAATAAAAAAAAAAATTAAAAAAAAAAAGTTAACTGCTCAGCTTATACTATTTTCTGTTTAAAGAAATTATTGAATAACCTTTTACTTCATTTTTAATCACTAAGGAAAAGCAATATAAGGTACCAGGCATATTCCTTCTAAATGACCTTGACTATTTTTTTTTAAGGTTTTATTTATTGATTTGAAAGAGAGATAGTGAGCAGGGGACAGAGGGTAAAGCAGGTTCCCCAGAGCAGGGAGCTCCATCCCATGGGGCTCCATCCCAGGACCCTGGGATCATGACCTGAACTGAAGGCAGACACTTAACCAACTGAGCCACCCAGGGGCCCCTGACCTTGACTACTTTAACCCAACTTCAAGTCTTACTCAGTTCCATTCATGGTTGGACATTACGTCTATTCTCACTAATAAAGAATTAGTCCTGCCCTCAGGATCATTTCTCTCACAAGCAACTCTTACTCATCCTTCAAAACTTCTGAGACACTTTCACCAACATCCAGTCACAGCTCGAAAACACACCTCTCTCACCGGACTGTCATTATCTGGCCACAGTGATCCTTCCGCTTGACCAGAAGTCCCTTCAGGTTAGACACATATTTGATTAATCACTGAATTCCTAACATAAAATATTTTCAGTCACAAAGGCATTCAGTAAATGGTTTATGTTTTCTTTTTCTAACAATTCTGTCTTCTTCAATTTTCCCAATAAACCAAAGGTTAAAAAAAAATTAAAAAGATAAAGTTGGGGGCACCTGGGTGACTCAGTCGGTTAAGCATCTGCCTTCGGCTCAGAGAATGATCTCAGGGTCCTGGGACTGAGCCCCACTGTGAGCTCTCAGCTCAGCAGGGAGTCTGCTTTTCCCTCTCAATCTCCCTCTGTGCGCTCTCTCTCTCTTTCTCTCTCTCTCAAAGTCTTTAAAAAATAATCAGTAAAAAGATGAAGTTGTACTTTGAGAAGTATGCATTCATAATACCCAACAGTTCTTCTCTCAAGAATCAGAGAAGTCTCTCACCTAAGAAGAAAAGCTATACCTAAACAGCGAAGTTTAAAATTCTCCCATTGCTTTACACTTGGGTTTTTAAAAGATTCATCCTGATATATTTTCTTTAAATAAATTGGAACTTATTTGAATAGAGTTACTTCCTACAAATCTTCTCTAAAGAAAGAAAGATTTTTCTGGCTATGCAAACAACAGTGTAGTTTAAAGCCATGAAAACAGAGAAAAGATTCTGGCTGCCAACTGTCACAGTCCTGGAGGTAGAACTGAATCAGCAGAAGACCACAGTCAGAGAAAAGGGTATGGACAGTCAGGCTGGTTTCCACACCACGTGACTCCTTGCAGGTTACCGGACTCGGCGCCCTCCCTTTGACACCTAACAGGTGGGTTAGTTAGAAGGCCATGGCTGAGAGGTCCAGGAGAAATCTGTGCCACAAGAGACAATAGGACCTCTTTCTTCTCCAGCATCTCACAAGACTGGATTTGAGTAGAACAGGAAATAGAGATAAAAGGAAAAGATTGTAAGTGTATGGGAAGGAGCAGCAGAAAGAGAGGCAGCAAGAGTTTGCTAAGAGACAACAGTGAACCAGGAAACAAACCTCACAGAACATGACCCAAAACTGAGGACATGGAAGGCAAGTGGAAACTTTGAAACAAAACAAAAAACCAAAAAGTGAAAACTTGACATTAAAGGACACCTTCCCTACGACACAAAAATCAAATTTTAGGTAAAGCAGTTTGAGGAAGCAAGCAAAGGTGCAAAAACATTTTAATATGGAAGCAACTTCTTCAAATAGCTGTTCTCTTTTTTTAAAGCCTTAAGAATTAATACTCTTTTTAGAAAGGAGATGTCAGCAGGTTGAGTAAATACAATGTCGGCCAACTGTTGCATTGGTCATTCTCCCTCGGCCTACGCTAGGAAGAATCAATCAAGCCTATTCTTACCTCGGAATTCTATTTCTGACCTCCTAAAATGAGCAGAGGAAAGAAACAAGTGGTAATAAAAGCAAACAATATGAATCTGTGATAATTTCGGAGTCTCTGAGTCAAAGGTCAATCAAAAAATTACGAACGTCCAACTGTGTACTTCTTGCCGATGAAATCAAAGTTTTATTACCTATTCAATCTATGACCACAGTAACACATCAGGCAGGTTCTACATCTAGTTCAAAATTCTGTGAGGTCTCCTTAGCATTGTTGGGGCTCAAAAAAACAACTATGTAGAATTCTTACTAAAAATAAAGTTAAGTGGGGCACCTGGGTGGCTCAGTGCGTTAAAGCCTCTGCCCTCGGCTCAGGTCACGATCCCAGGGTCCTGGGATCGAGCCCCCGCATCGGGCTCTCTGCTCAGCGGGGAGGGGGATGCTTCCCCCTCTCTCTCTGCCTGCCTCTCTGCCTACTTGTGATCTCTGTCAAATAAATAAATAACATCTTTTAAAAAATAAATAAATAAATAAAGTTAAGTACCATTGGGAAAATAAATATGAAAATGAATATAAGAGAGCTGGTTGGAGGTATCATTTTTTAATACCTTCTGGAAAGGAATTTGGTAAAACACCAAGTCTTTAAAATGTGCTTGTTCTTTTACCCGGAAATTCCATTTGGGGAGTTTACAGGGAAAAACTTTCGCACACAACATACAGGCACCCGGGAAGCACAAAGAAGCCACCTTTAAAAATGCTCAGGACAGTGCTGTCTGCAATACCAAAAGCATTTCAAAGTCCAAATACTTGGAGGTAAACATTTATTTTCTTGAATGCTGTGAAGTCTCCTTACTAAGTACAAGTAAATAAGAGATATTTTTGAATGACTGAGTCAACGAGCATATTATATGCTTCTACTTTGTGCTGGTGCTGGGGACATAGCAACGACAGAACAGCCTTCCTCTCACAACGCCCGTATTCCAGTGGGGGGCCAGAGAGACGAGCGGAGGAAGAATGCAACATGTTACCTAGTGATCGGGGCCACGGAGAAAAGGAAAGCATGGTCAAGTAAAAGGAGCGCAGGGAGAAAGGGGGGTTGCGATGTTTTACACAGGGTGGTGAGGGAAGGCGGCTCGCCTGATGAGGCGTCACTGCAGTCAAGATCTGGAGGAAGTTAGTCTTCCTGCGAGACTTCCAAGGAAAAGCCCTATAGCCACCTGGGAGACGAGCCTTCAAGGCAGAGCAAACAGTAAGTAAAAATGCCTTGAGATGAGCTCCGCAAGACGACCCGGCGAAAAGAAGGCGGGAGGGGACACAACCAGGTGGGGCACCAGCCACCATACATCATCTATATGGCTACTGTGCCCTGCAGTGAACGAGGACTTTGGAGCTCCTGCAACACTTCACACCGCAGAGTACTCACCACTATACGATCACGGCGAGCTACCGGGGACCTCCTGGAATACTTCAAATGAGATGTCGTGATGGCTTGGCCCGAAGTGGCAGGAATAAAACCAGTGTGATCTACTTAGATCCTAAAACCATAAAATGGGTTTGAAAGAAAAAGATTCAAGGAAGACTTAAAAGTTTCTGACCAAAGTGTTACGGAGGATTTGCGATAGGGGGAAAATACAGAAGAGCACGTTCATAGAAGAAGAAGTGAGAGTCCTGAGTTTTGCTTTGGACATATGGGGTTCCAAAAGCCTGTTAAGACATTCTTTGGGAGATGCCAAGTAGGAGCTGGGCGTACAGCTGCAGAATGGAGGACAAGGTGGGGTTTTTTGTCACTCCCATTAGAACTCCACCATGCACGGCACAGCATCAGAGGATTGTGAAGTTCTAACCAGAGTATACCAGAAGGCACAGCATATGTGCAGACACACATTGGTTGGTATGTTAAGTTCTCCCAACTGCTCGCATTTCTTTGATGAAATAGGACATTGGTCTCATTAGGGTTGCAGAAGTCGGTTTTTAAGATCGGGAGGGGAAGGCACAGTGTAGTAAGAGTCTACACAGATGAGTACTGAGAGAGATGGGTGAGGAATTTTCACTGGATGAGGAGGAAAGGGATGACAGGAGGGCTGTAAGAAACAGTGAAAATGAGAAAGGATCAGGGTGCCTGGGTGGCTCAATCGGTTAAGCGTCTGCCTTCGGCTCAGGTCATGATCCCGGATCCTGGGATCAAGCCCTGCACTGGGCTCCCTACTCAGAGACGAGTCTGCTTCTCTCTCTCCCTGTCCCCTCTGTTCATGCCTCTCTCTCCCTCTCATAAATAAATAAATAAATAAATAAATAAGATCTTTTTTTTTTTTAAAATGAGAAAGGATCAATTGACTCTATGTCTCCCTAAGAATGATGCCAGCATTTTAGATTTTTTTGATGAGCGGAGACACATTCAGAATATCTAATCTGCTATAATGCTGAAAAGGGTAATTTCTCTTTTTTTGTCATTGATGTAACATCCTTTATGGAGAATTTTAAAATATTATACACATTACATGTTAACTGTAGATAATTTAAAAGATACAGATAGAGTCCAAAAAAAAAAAAAAAAAGAAGAAGAAGAAGAAAGCTGTAATGATTTAGATAACATTCTTACTCATTGCTACTAGGTGTGTGTATATTATTTACACATTTATGGTATCTCCACACCTTGGGGTAACGTACCTTTTCTGTTAAATAACTCTGTGAACATGTCATTAAAAATGTTTTATATTGGGCTTCTGGGTGGCTCGGTTGGTTGAGCTTCTGCCTTTGGCTCAGGTAATGGTTCTGGAGTGCTGCAATCCTGCCCCACATCAGGCTCCCTGCTCAGCAGGAAGCCTACTTCTGCTTTGCCCTCTCCCTCTACCCCACCCCCTCCGGTCATGTTCTCTCTCTCGCGCTCTCCCTCAAATAAAGAAATCACTTAAAAAAATGTTCTGTATTTTCATTTTATATAAATGCTGTCATATGGTAATAAATCCCATGGACTCAAACCCTGCTCATGATTTCAAGTTGTTCATACAATGTACCTGTATCCCTCGTTTGCACGACGAGTTCACAGTTACTACACAAAATCACACAAAAAGTTAATTATTTGTCTGAGCCTAGAACTCCATTCCATTTTGCATGTAAAAACAAACTACTCTTAAATTAATAAATTACTCTTAACAAAGTACTCTTAAAACTCTTAAAAATATTTTTCCCAGGAACAAAACCACTACATATACTGAGGAAAGCTTATACTTTGTTTTGTTCAGACTTTGATCAAGAGTTGCTCACCGTCTTAAAAGATGAGTCACCACCGACAACCCTACTTAAGACACTGGAGTTGCTAAAACAGCCTGCATTTTGTAGTTCCAAGCTCAGTGATCCTACATGCACACACAAGTGCCAATTTCACAAGTCTTCCATATAATCATGCCTCAGCATTTAATTAATATGATAGTTTATCCATATACACTTACTGCATTATTCTGACTTGTTTGAAATTTTGTGTAGGTAACGTATCATCTATCAATTTGGTGTAGATCACATATTAAATGTGAATTTTATTTCCAAAGAATAAAGGAAGCATTAGAAAAGTTTCATTATAATATGGGAATGTATGGTCTGTATGTTATAAGCTATTCTATTACATGCTTATTATCACTTTAAACTGTGTAAAGGATAGCAAATAAAGAGCTAGAAAATTTAAGAGGACCAATTCTAGCCATGTGGCAGATTAGATACTTGAAATGTATTTAAATTGATTTAAATATCCAAAACCACTGGATAAAATGACTTAAGTGGATCACAGACTTAGCATGAATGCAAGTGAAACCAAAAACACACAGAAAGTAAACCAAGAACACAGAAAGTAAGGGCAGTACAATAGAAGCTGACTGGCTCTAGATGTTAACTTTCCACTGGATGACTATACAGGGAAAAGGAAAAGTCCAGGGCCTGCCAAAAGGGAGTAAATATGAGATCATACATCTCAAATAAATTAGAGACTAAGAAGGGCTATACCCATCATCTGAGAACATGGAAACGCATTAAAGAGAACAGAGAAATACCTGCCTTGAACTTGATACTCAGAGGTGGGAAGAATTTAAAAATGGCTCCACTGAGAATTAGCAACCACAGACTAACCTTCATCAGGGTTTCTGGTCAAAATTAACACTTAACGGTGTGGTCTGCAAAAACCTCAAGAAGATAATTCTATTTAAAGTGGTCCCAGAAGCCATCACCACCTGAAGCCACTGATCAATCTTGACATCACTACTGTGGAACCACAGCACACGATGTTTAACCAGATGTAACAGGCTCACGGCATCACCTATGAAGTGCTCACACCACGTCAGGCAGTGACGACGCGTAACAAACTGCCCAAAACTGTGGTGGCCTAAAGCCGCAAGCAGGTGTTATGCTCCCCGGTTCTGTCACTGAGCAATCTAGACAGAGTACAGAGGAGGAGGCTTGTCTTCATCCCAGTGTCTCTCCACACTCAGCTGGAAGACAGCTGACGGTCATGGACAGGCAGGCTTAGAGGCTCCCTCACCTCATGGGAGCGTCAAAGACCCCGCGACTGAACAGGAACAATGCCCTTCGTGTTGGGAACGTGATTTACAACCACCACAAACAAAACTGTTTACCTTACAGGACTAGAAGGGCTAGATGAACAAATTAAGCCACATCAAGAGAAAAGAACCAAACGAAGCCATTTCACAGGAGAGTTGACTCAGTTTTTCAACGTTCCAAAGGCTCTAGTGAAGATGGGGGAAGAAGAAACCATTCCAAATCAATGTACTAGATTTCTTTGAATTCTACTTGGAAAAAAAAATACTATAAGGGCATTCTGAGGACAACTGGGGATGTCTGGATATGCCTAGGCTAGTAAACGCAAGGAATTATGGTGGCATTTGAGTACTCACTATATTACTCTGCTTAGAAGCAAAGTAAGAATTTTTATATAATAAAAATACAAAATAAAACACAAAATGTGGTTCCAGATGACTCATGTCCAAAGGCAACTGCAAAAACATACATCGATCTTTCTGAGGGAACAGAATATAAACCCAGACCTCAATAAAACTGTCTTCTTAAAAAAAAAAAAAAAATATGAAGGGGAAAAGAAAATTCTTAGAACTAAAACAGAAATAATGCACATCAAAATTTGAGATATTCAGCCAAAGCAGTACTTAAGAGGAAATTGTTTAGTCTTCCATTTTGCTCCATCAGACAAACATGTTTCAAATAAGCTAAGCATTCACTTGACGGAATAAAAGAACAGCAAAATAAACATTAGTAAGACATAAAGCAAGAACAGAGTTTACCTAAACTTTCAAAAAAGAACATGTAATAGGGCAATAACCAAAGTTGCTTTGGAAAGCTGAACCACTGACATGATTAATCAAGAATTTTAAAAGGGAAAAGCATGAATTAAAATGCCAGGGTACCTGCGTGGCTCAGTCGATTAAGCGTCTGACTTTTGCTTTTGGTTCAGGTCATGAACTTAGGGATCTTGAGATCAGGCCCCACACTGGGATCTGTGCTCAGTGGGCAGTTGGCTTGAGGTTCTGTCTCTCTCTCTCTCCCTCCCTCCCATGTTCCTCCCCATGCTTGTGTTCTCTCGCTCTTAAATAAATAAACAAAATCTTAAAAATAAAATAAAATAAAATGTCTTAAACTCTGGATGGTACAGAAATTAATGGTAATATATATGAACAACTTTGTTAATAAATTTAAAAAACTGAATGAAAGATAAACTCTTAATATGTAGAAATATATGTGTTGTGTGTAAATACTTATATATGCAAGTATATTTATAATTTATATACATAACTTATATATACTTATATATTAAAGGAAAAGACTGACTCAAGAAGAAATTGATAACTTGAAAACACCTATATTCACAAAGGAAATAAGATCAAAAGTAAAAAAAAAAAACAACAGGAAAGGAACAGAAGCTAAAAATCAAGGGCTACACATGCCTTTATAGTTTTACAGACACTTCAGCCATTCAAAAAACAAGTGATTCCAAACTTTACGTAAACTCTTCCAGTAGATTTTAAAGAGACTAGTCTCCAATTCATTTTGCAAAACTCCATAATACAGACACCAAAATCTTACAAGGATAATCACAAGTCAATCTCATTCATGAATACTGATTCAAGAAACCTAAAGAAATGTCAGCAAAACTGACTCAGTGATGTATAAAAAGATACTCTATCACATGATTAGGTTTATTCCAGAAAGAATGTTTAATACTTTAAACTAAAGACGCACATAGTATGCTCCCAACAACAGATTACAAGAGAAAAATATAGGGGTAATATCAATAGTTATTTATTTATTTTTAAAGATTTTATTAATTTATTTGTCAGAGAGAGAGAGAGAGAGAAAAAGAGCAGGAGCCGGGGGGAGGGGTGGAGGCAGAGGGAGAAGTAGATTCCCTGCGGAGCAGGGAGACTGATCCCAGGGCTTGATCCCAGGACCCTGGCATCATGACCTGAATATAAGGCAGATGCTTAACCAGCCACCCAGGAATCCCAAGTGGCTATGAGTTCTATGCCTGCAAGGAAACTCATTCTGCCAATGACCTTAGATGTGTATCTTTCCCCACTGAAATCTCTGATAAAGTGCAGCCCAGCTGGCATCTATTCTCTCTTTTTTTTTTTTTTATTTACTTGTTTGAGAAAGACAGAAAGAGAGAGAGATATTGAGACAGAACACAAGCGAGGAGGAGAGGGAGAAACAGGCTCCCCACTGAGCAAGTAGCCCAATTTGGGACTCGATCCCAGGACCATGGGATTATGACCTGAGCTGAAGGCAGATTCTTAGCCAGCTGAGCCACCTAACCGTCCCCAACAGTTGCTTAAAAATAAATGAATAAATAAATAAATAAGATAAAATTTGGCATTCATTCATGATAAAATCCCTTAGCAAACTAGAGAAGGAGGGGAACTTCACTACCTAGCAGTAGGCAACCACTAAATAAATAAATAAACAAACAAACTTGTTCATGTAAATATACAAACATTATACTTAATGATGAAATGCTGAAAGTCTTCTTTTTAAGTCCCAGAGAATACAACGACAGCTCTGGGGCACTTGGGTGGTTCAGTCAGTTAAGTGGCTGCCTTTGGTTCAGATCATATCTCAGGGGAAAACTGCTTCTCTCTTTCCCTCTGTGCTCACTCTCTCTCTCTCAAATAAATAAATAAAATCTTTTTTTTTTTTAAATGGACGAGATCACTTTTTGACAACAAAAAAGACTGAACACCCATCGCTTCTAACTACCTTAAGTGGCTGTTGCTTCTTTATCCATGACGATCTGGCCCCACCTCAATTGTCCTGTCTCATGGATAAAAGTTAACACATCTAATTACCAAATGTCCTAGCTTCTTGAGAGCAGCCTGTCCAGGGCCTAATCCCTCTTAGAATCACCCAGCATGCACCCCAAACCCCCCCACGCCCATCTTTCTATGAGGTTCCCGAGGCTCTCAGGAACGTATGCATTCTCTCTGGGCTGTAACAACCCAAACTAAATAAATCCAACTTGTTTTATCGTAAGCGTATTCTTCATCTGTGGTCAGTGGGCTTCAATAACGCAAAAAATATTCAAATTAGGTACTTATTTTTTACTGTTTCTCTTTTATAATTACCATCTGCCTCACAGAAAATGAAAAGGGCAAGTGTTAAAAAAAAAAAAAGACCCCATGATTCTAACAACAACAACAAAAATCTTAGAAAAAGCATGTTAAGGAATGAAGAGTTTAGTTTACTGTTGGCTTTACAGACATCACTACTGATGTCCAAAATAAACACAATAGCCAGAAAACTCTGAAAAAGAAGAGTAGGGAAGGTATACTAACCCTAAAAAACAATAAAGCAGTAGAGCGTCAAGGCATTAATAGAAGAATCAATGAAAAGAATAAAAACCCAGAAGAACCCCCGAACATTTTACCTAAGGGGATTCAGCAAATAATGAAAGAAGCATCTCCAATACATTGGGGAAAGGTAACTGTAATGGTTAATTTTGTGTGTCAACTTGGAAAGTGTTTTTGGATGAAATGAACATTGAAATCAGTGACTTTGAGTAATGCAGGTAGGCCATCAGTTGAAGGAGTGAATAGGGCAAGAAGACCAGCCTCTCCAACTAAGAGGGAATTCTCCAGCAGACTGCCTTCAGATTTCATCTCTACCATCAGCTCTCCCAGTTCTCCAGCCTGCCACACTGCACATCTGCGACTTGCCAGGATTCATAATTCTATATGCCAATCCCTTAAAATAAATCTCTTTAGCCTAACCAAACACACACACACACACATGCACACGCGCGCACACACACACACACACACACACAGAGTTTCTCTATAGAGCCCTAACACAACAGCCTACCTAGGCAAAGAAACAATTAAGCTGGATTGGGGCAAATGAAATGCAAAAATGAATCCATGAAAATACTACAAAATAACACGGGAGAGTTCCCTTGTAAATTTTGGAGTATGGAAGACTCATATACTCACTAAATAAAAATCCAGAGACCGCAAAAGATTGATAATTCTGAGTACACAAAAAATTCTTTAAATTTAAAATGCCCCTTCTGCATGACCAGATAAATAAATCATAATGTCAAAAGATAAATGACAAAATGGGGTTGGGTGGTTAGTAACTCATATCATAGAGACCCAGTCTCCCTATATATAGGGTTTTATTAAATCAATTTTTAAAAGAGCAACAACTGAATAGAAGAATGCAAGATAAAAAGATAAGAATTCACAATCAAAAAAAAAAAAAGGAAAAGCAAATGCTTTCAAGTATATGACAGTCAACACAACTCAAAACAAGATAAATGCAAATGAAAATTACATTCCAGATTGGCAAAAATCCAGAAATTTAGTAAACCATGCTACCAGCACATGTGTAGGCAAACAGGTACCCTCACATATTGATGGTCTGAGTATAAATTGGTACAACCCCCCCCAAAGGAACAATCTGGCAATATTTAGCAAAACTAGAACTGCATCTACCCACAGACATACTAATGCCATTTTCAGGAATTTATCAAACACATATACCTGCACTTTTATGAAACAAAACATACACAAAAAGTTTATCACGATAGCGTTGTTTGACTTGCAAATAATTAAAAATAGTCTAAATGACCATCAATAGAGAACTGGTTAAATATCATCATGGTTATGTCCATAAAATGAAAGGACACTCTGAAATAGAATAAAGGGCTGCTGTATTTCCTCCTCTGGCAAGATCGACAGAAACTATATCCTTCAGAGGGCGGGGGCCGAGGATGACAAAGAACAGAACAGTGTGTATGTCATAGTACGTCACCATTTGTGTAAAAACAGAGTGAAAATTAAATGCGGTATCTTCTTGCTTCTTTGTATAAAGATACTCCAGAAAGCTGTATGATAAACTTGTAAAGCGGTTGTCTGGCAAAGGCTGAGATGGGCGGCGAACCCGCGGGGAGGACTATATGGGGAGATTTTTATTTGTACCCTTTCCCTTGTACCTTTTCATCTTTGAAACATATGAATGTATTGATTATTCAAAATATAACACTTTAACAGATGTTAGAGACCCAGAATGAGGTATCTTAATGGGATCCTAAAATTACTTTTTGTATCAATCATATTAACAAAAGACACGAAGTATTATTTACTGACTGATTCCCTAATATAAAAATCAATATGCCATGTACTATATGCTGTTTGGAAATAAAAGGAAAGGCTGCAGAAAGAACGTTCTGTCTTTTAGGAACTACTGGCTCACGACATTAAATATAGTTGAGCTTCTTTGGTTTTTCAACGTATGTGAATTCAGAATGACACATTCTTATTAAAATTCAGTTCGATTTTGAAAATACTCTGTTGGTTATTTTTACTTTGTTCTGGAATAGAGTTTGAGGGGATTGCTGTTTTGGGAGGCACTAACCACATCTAAAATGCTAAATCTTATTTCCTAGACAAACTTTCCAAATCTGTCTGAGCATCTAACTCCCTAAAAACCAAAGTTGTTCCTATCAAACAAGACCCCTGCTTCGGCGGCCTAACCGTCTGTGACTTAACCTCTTCGTCCCATAAGGAGCGTAATGAAATTTAAAAAACACCTAGGCATTCTACAGGTAGGGAATATGAATACAAGAAAAACTTTCCGACATAGTCTGAAGAATTTTTGTCTTCCTCAGGATATACAGAAATAACAGTATTTATGCCGGAGAGTCATGGTTATACACTGTATTTCCTAACAATGATTCAAATCAATAAAATAATAGTACCAAAGCATAAAATAGACCTAAGCGCAGCACATTAAGGTAGTATTCATTAAAGTAAGATTTCACCTGTAGTATGCTTTAAATATTTATATGTGAAGGATATTAAATAACTAATTGCCATGTGGCAAAAGTCATCAGTGAATGCTTCATAAAGGAAGTAAATTTGAGCTTGGTCTTAAAGGAAATGACAGGCACTCAGAATCCTTAATCAAACTGGTTTTTCAATCAGAGATTCATTTTAGCACTAAAGTAAAATGACTAATGTAATCTCTCTGTTCAGTCCATCTTACATTTTGATGGCATGACAAAACATTCTATGTCTACCCAGAAGTTCAATAAGGTTTGGAAAACTCTTGAAAAAGCCTGTAATTTTATATATCATAAATCCAGGTATCAGTCTCACTTAAAAAAGAAATGATATTGGAAGGTTATTTAATTTCCCCACATCTTAATAAAAGACTAGACCAAATAACTCTGAAATAACATTCCTACCTCCATATATCCCTTTATACTATAATACCAGAATTTTGAAAACATGTACCAAAAAACCCAGATTGTACAGGATCTTCGATCTCAGCTGTTGTTTTTTTTGTTTGTTTGTTTGTTTCCAGATTTTATTTAAGGCAGAGAGGCAGGCAGAGAGAGAGAGGGAAGCAAGCTCTCCGCTGAGTAGGGAGCCTGATGAGGGACCCGATCCCAGGACCCTGGGATCATGATCTGAGCCAAAGGCAGACGTTTAACCGACTGAGCCACCCAGGTGCCCCTCAGCTGTTGTTTTAAACATGTTCTCTTTAAAAGTCATAAGACTCTCGGGGCATCTGGGTGTCTCAGTCAGTTAAACAGCTGCCTTAAGCTCAGGTCATGTTCCCAGGGTCCTGGGATCGAGTTCCACACCAGGCTCCCTGCTTAGCAGGGAGCTTGCTTCTCCCTCTCTCCCTTCTTCCCACTTTCGCACGCTCTCTCACTTTATCAAATAAATAAATAAAATCTCAAAAAAAAAGTCATAAATGCTGTTTAGAACTCTTAAATATAAGTCACATGGGAAAAGACTCCAATGAAACCAAGAAAATACTTAAGAAATCAGCTGAATTAAAATTAAGCTTCATATATTTATATATTTTGCTTAGCATCAACAATCTCTTTCAGATGTGGAAGACACACTTTAAAAACTGAATACCCAAGTCACTGTGTTCCTTCCCTTCACTACAGCACCCCACAACAGAGAAAGGAAAATATGAAATGGAAAGTTACATTCTGATGCTTATGACTAGAGGTGCTATGAAACGTCTCTCTGGATTCAGAGTAAGGGTCCCGAGCTCACAGCACCCTTCAGGATCACTCAGTGACAACCTCTAAATCAAGATGAGACTGAATCATTTTATCAAATGCATATGTACTATTTTTCTACAAATCACATAAGCTGGAATATATGGCCCAATTACATAAAAAGTATTTAATGAGGCTAATTTAAACTACAAACTGCTTAATATTCTTAAAGTACATGATTCCCTTTAGTTTTTTAATATATCGTAATTGAAGTGATTATCTGTCTATAAGCTCGTTTAAGAGAAATAACACTGCCCAAGGCAACAGTGTTTGGATATAGTAGCACTTATCATTAAAACAAAAACCGAAAAAAAAAAAAAAAAAACCTCAAGATAAAAAATACCATGTCGGTGCCAACGAGCAAGGTTAAATAATCAATAAAACCATCTTTCTGAATGAGCATGGTCCTCCCGCTCTTCAATTTCAAACATCTATCCATAAACAAACAGTTTAGATTAGGTTCAGTTTTAGACTTTTCTCAAAACTGTATTTTTTCCCACTGAGATCAGACTTTTTTAAGCAGGACAGGCAGAGGACTGGAGCCCAGCCTGGCAGACCTGGATGGGGGTGACCCCGGGCTTGGGGGCCCGGGCCGGCGGGACGCTCACCTGCTGAGGCGGGTACCTCTGCTGGGCCTGGGCCGGCAGGTACTGGGCCTGCGGGGGGAGGTGCGGAGGCGGCGGCTGCTGGTTGTAGAAAGGCTGCTGGCCCTGCTGGCAGTAGGCGCTCACCCCCTGCTGTCCGTACTGAGGGGGCATCTGTCAACAAGTCAAGAGCAAAACAGGCGAAAGAGTCAAAATGGGCACATGCAATGAGAGCAAATACGGTTTCGACTCAGCAACACTAAGTGGGCTCTTGGCTAAGCCACTGAATTCAGTATTTTTCATCCCCTCTCCGTTACATGAATCGTCATGCTGCCTTCTATTCACATGTTATCAGTGAAGTAAGGTAATTAGGACTGTTTTAAAAAATAGGATTTCGTCACATAATGAAATATGGATAGCCTCATAAAAATCGGGAGGGGCACCTCCTAATACTGACATGAAAAGACCCCCTCTGCGGAGTCGGTGAATCACTGTATTGTACACCTGAAGCTAATAAAACGCTGTATGTTAAGAAGAAGAAAAAAACCCACTGCTAAGTCAAAGAAGCATTATGTTAATCCATTCTCCTGCAATGCTCAAAATTAAAATGAACTCCAACCAAGCCCACTCACTGATGCTCTGTAGGATGCTTGTGGCTTGCCTACAGGTATAGGGCGTGGTTTTGTTTCAACTAAGGTCCAAAAGTCCCAACTACATAGGAGCAGACACTATAAGCAGTTATTAGCAATTCCATTTACTGCTCCTGCTAACAAGAAACTACATTGCTTTACAACCAAAGACAACCCTTTTAGAAGACAGTAGTATGTCTATAACACAATATAACCAACAACATGAGTTCTTAAAGATACTCGTATCTAATATTAGAATAGTATTTTCCTAGTTGATAAAACAGGTAATGGTGGAAAGCAAAGTGTGCTAGACACAAATGCCAGATACAGACAAACATGGTCCAAGTGAGGGGCGCCTGGGTGGCTCAGTGGGTTAAAGCCTCTGCCTTCAGCTCAGGTCATGATCCCAGGGTCCTGGGATTGAGCCCGGCATCCAGCTCTCTGCTCAGCAGGGAGCCTGCTTCCTCCTCTCTCTCTGCCTGCCTCTCTGCCTACTTGTGATCTGTCTGTCAAATAAATAAATAAAATCTTTTTTTAAAAAAAGGTCCAAGTGAGCTTTCTCCATCTCTAATTTACATGAACCTAAAAATCCTTAAAATATTTGCTCAAAGAGAAGTCCTTCCTCATGCCATAAATACACCATGGATGATATTTTTAATTTTTTTAATGAAAAATTTATTGCCCCTTTTTTCTTCCCTAATTGGGAGAGAGAGCAGTAGAGAAAAAGAAAAACAAGGTATGGGGATGGCAAAAAGCACTCCATAGAGGAGGACAGTGAAGTCACCCTGTTAATAATACAATATGGCCCCCTTGAGAATCCCAAGAACTAGAGCTCCATAAACCCAAAAGGTTAAGAAATCAGTGATCAGTTCCAGATAAACATTTAAAAACACAATCTCTATAAAATACTGAATGAGTAAAAAGAAGGAATGGTAAGGGGAGGAAAATATTAAACACTTCGCTCTAAGACCAAATAGCACAAGAATGCGTAACACAATGAAGTAAAAGGGGAAAATGCAAAAGCTAAAGTTCATTTTCTTTGTGACCTGATTTAGATTACTGTCAGGGCCTGTCAGCAATGATCACAAACATTTGGCCGCAACGGCTCACAAATGCCTCATCACACAGACCCGAAGCTAGTAGAGCAGACAAGTTTGTATTGAAAACCATTTAGCTGCACAGTTGAATTCTTTGCTTTTATTTATTTTACAACTTGATATCTCATAATGAATGTATGTCCCTGCCATAAGCCAAGCCAAAGAATTTCCATAAAATACAACTCCACATGCTAGAATATCGTACACTACCACAACACATATCCTTCCGTTCAGCACCCATATGTTGATTTGATATCTAATACTATATTTTACACAAGCATCTTTGCAGTTTGATTTGAAGCAGTTAGGATAACACTTTTGCCAGTGTTAAAATGACTGCAAAGCTCAATCAACACAGCCGGCAACTCCCCTAGGAATTGCACTTTAATATGTTGATTTTCTGGTTTACAGAAGCCCTTACACACAATATGAAAGTGCCGTTTGGGGAGTGGGGGGGGGGCTCTATTTTCTAAGACAACAACAGGACATATTGTAGGCAGCAACTAACACCAGAGCGGCCATGAACTTATTAGAATCTGTTACTATCTATTCCAGCTCTGAAAAGCTTGGGGGCAAGTGGGGGTGCAGGGGAGGCACAGCAGGGTGGGTGGGAACATGAGCAAATTTTCAATGGAACCACAGCAACAATCTGCAGAACACAGCGAACTTCAGAGGAGAAACCATCGAAAAACCTTGGGAGATTTTACTGCTGTCTTCCACAATTAAAACCCATTGCTCTCCTTTTAGATACATGGCCTAATTTCTTTAGTACTCACCTCTATGTGCCTGGGATGAGGTGATTTCAAACCCAGCACAATCAGGCTATCGGTTAGAACTGGGTCCCAGTGCCTATCTACTGAACCCGGCTTGCTGTCTCCAAGGCTTACCAGGCCTCACTTGTATGAACGTGGTCAGTCACATAATGATACCCATCTCATAGCTCCAGCTATAAAATAAGGCTACTTTCTCTATTAATTCATATTAATATTATAACCAGCAATATAATAATCCTAACTGGAATGCTACACAGATGCTGGTACTCATTAAACAAGTTATAGCGGTATCTTTAAAATATTAATTATTTCCTTTATAAAAGGAAAGTTTTATCTTTAAAAATCAATTTCTAAATATAATACTTCAGTTGTCTACAACTAAAGTCTGATTCTTTAATGGCCAATATTGCTTTTGCTTTAATCAATTTAGATCCAGGGTTTTCAAAGATTATACGCTTTTCTGACATCTTAAACCAAAGTCATGATTACGAAACATATATCAACAAGTTGAACCGTAATACACTGAGGGCCCCAGAGCCTCCTGCCAAAAGCCGTGTGCACAAGCCCCACAGTATAA
Source organism: Mellivora capensis (assembly GCA_004024625.1). Lineage (NCBI taxonomy): Eukaryota > Metazoa > Chordata > Mammalia > Carnivora > Mustelidae > Mellivora > Mellivora capensis. Next base: position 179,039 of record PISX010001432.1, on the reverse strand, counting down.
CTCTGGTCTCCCTCTGCCGTAAGACTGACCCTGCTAAGGGCTGAGAAACTGAAGGTTCAAAACAGGGAGGCCCAGGGGACTTGTCCATGAGGGAAGCACGCAAGCTCTGACAGCCTCGAGTTTTATAAAATCAATTCTGGCTACTGAGATACTTCTTGTGTATGTCTTAGTTCGCACACACACTCCGGCTAAATAAGATTACCAGAATGTTGGATGCAAGGGAAGTTAAACCAAGAGTTACTGGGCATCAGGAACCAAGTGAGAGGAGCTGGAGTCACAAAGCACTTCTGGCTCAGAGGCCGCCCCTGCCCTGACCAGCCTCACTACACAAGCGCACCCCAGTCGTCTTTCTCAGGCCATTTCCAGTTCTACCTTTACCACAGGGGAGATGATCAGACTTAGCTACCCCCTTAGTTATGCGTTGTCTTTACTGTTTGTCCTTATCACGGAACTCTAAGCTCCCACATTCTTGGAATGCCTCCCGGAAGAGGGGCTGCCAGTCACTAAATATTTGTTGAATGAATGGGGGGTGTTCTGTGATTACTAAATCAAGTGATTATATAAAAAATTAAACTGAAGGAATACCTCATAAAAATGACATCACCTGCACCACCCAACTCTTTGAAACACGTATGCCCAGCTTCATCCAACAGCCCAAACCCTGAACTTCATGCTCACAGCCACACAGCACTCTCCTGTGTTAACTGCTAACCCTAGTTTAATTTAAGTCATTATCACCCAGCAAATGTTCTGGACCTTTATCATGGTTTGAACAAAAGATCACTACACTAAACTAAATGGAAATCTCTAGAAAATGCTTGAGATCAGAGCCTCGCCTCTTTGTTACCTAAAAACAAGAAAAACAAGAATTTATTTCCCTCATTTCTAACTAAGGAAGATCTTACAGTGGAGCGTGAGCACACATAGTAACAAAAAATTTATTCCAATTTCCAAGAAATATGAATGCGTTCATATATTATTAGAGAGAGAAAGTATAGTAAAAAATGATTCATTTAAGTATTTACTTCAGGAAATCACTCTGATACAAAAACGTGAGTATTAACTTTCATATCCCTGTATCACGTTAAACGTGCAGAAATTCCGGGCCCATTTTTCATTTTACCCTACCCTGAACTTTGCTCATACTTCAAAACTGAAGAAATAATCGAGGTTTATCTTCTCTCCCGTTTTCTTCCTCAAGAAGTTTTAGAAAACTCTTTCTTCGGGACGCCTGGGTGGCTCAGTTGGTTAAGCGGCTGCCTTCGGCTTGGGTCATGGTCCCAGCAAACTGGGATCGAGTCCCGCATCGCATCGGGCTCCTTGCTCGGCAGGGAGCCTGCTTCTCCCTCTGCCTCTGCCTGCCACTCTGTCTGCCTATGCTCGCTCTCTCTCTCTCCCTCTCTCTCTGACAAATAAATAAATAAAATCTTAAAAAAAAAAAAAAAAAAAAAAGGAAAACTCTTTCCTCACCAAGTATACAGGTGCACCGACCTCCTGACCCAGCAATTTCCCTTGTAAAAATATACACCCATGAAACGCTCACATGTGTCCCAAGAAGGACATTCCATGCAATGCTTTTTACAAAAGCCAGAAAGAGGACACAGTCTAATGGTACGTAAATGGAAAAACAACAGGCTTTGGTAGAGCCATACAATGGAGTTCCTCACAGTAGTTTAAAAAAAAAAAAAAAAAAAATACGAAGGTCTACATAGTGAAACAGTTCAAATCCAAATAATATAATGCTGAATTTTAAAAAGCAAGAAAAGAATGCAGCATATCATTTGTATACATTTTTAATACACAAAATAGTATCTATTTTTCATAGATATATATAGTAAAAGTTCAAAAGCATGCACTGGAAAGGAAATACATGGCGTTCTCTGAAGAAGGGAGAGGATAAAAGATGGGGTGGCGCTTCAGCTTTGCTTTTTTCCCTTTATAGCAAGAGGGAGGTTATGAGGCAGATGTGGCAAAACGGTAATACCTAACAATCTTGGTGTAGTTACACAAGTGTGTTATATTTGTTTCTGCCCTTTTTTGTATGCTGAAATTATTTCATAATTTAAAATTCTGAAATAACAATGTCACCTCCACCCTGTCCTCCTTCTCCCCTCCCCCAAAGGCTGAGGCATGGAAGCTACTCCAGCAGGCACACAAGGCAAGAGACAGGCCACAGGAGAGGGTCTGGAGAGGAAGACACCTTGTCGTGCTGCTTTACTTAAAGAGGTGACGCTAGAACTTTGCTCCAGAGACCATCCCTAATTACTATGTCAGGTCCTGTCATCTCTTCTAGCCCTTTACCTGGGGCAAGATAAGGCCAATGACTTCTTTATGGTCTTCCATGCTTTTCCAGTATTTTTCCAATGGCACATACAAGGGATACTAATCTGGCAAGTTAATTGACAGAAATAAATTACATAATCAAAAAAGCTTGAGGCGGGGATGCCTGGGTGGCTCAGTTGGTCGGACGACTGCCTTCGGCTCAGGTCATGATCCCGGAGACCCGGAATCGAGTCCCGCATCGTGCTCCCAGCTCCACAGGGAGTCTGCTTCTCCCTTCGACCTTCTCCTCGCTCATGCTCTCTCACTGCCTCTCTCAAATAAATAAATAAAACCTTTAAAAAAAAAAAAAAAAAAAAAGCTTGAGGGGCACCTGGGTGGCTTAGTTGTTAACCATCTGCCTTTGTTTTTCCCAGGGTCCTGGGATCAAACCCTGCATCAGGCTTCCTGCTCTTTGGGAGACCTGCTTCTCCCTCTCCCACTCCCCCTGCTTGTGCTCCCTCTCTGTCTCTTTCTGTGTCAAATAAATAAATAAATAAAATCTTTTAAAAAAAAAAGTTTGAGAAATAAACATAAAAACAAAATATAACATACTAGCTATTAAAGGATTTGTTAAATCCTTAAGAAACCTATCCACCTTCAAATGTGGGATTTCTCAAATTTACGACTACCAGCATGCCACCACACCCAATGGCATGTGAATTCCATAGAAAATGGAGCCTTAGGGGCACCTGGGTGGCTCAGTGGGTTAAAGCCTCTGCCTTTGGCTCGGGTCATGGTCCCAGGGTCCTGGCATTGAGCCCCACATCTGGCTCTCTGCTCAGCAGGGAGCCTGCTTCCTCCTCTCTCTCTGCCTGCCTCTCTGCCTACTGGTGATCTCTGTCAAATAAATAAATAAATAAATAAATCTTTAAAAAAAAAAAAAAAAGAAAGAAAGAAAGAAAGAAAGAAAATGGAGCCTTATAATTGGGTGATGGGCATTAAGGAGGCACTGGATGTAATGAGCACTGGGTGTTATATGCAGCTGACAAATCCCTAAATTCTACCTCTGAAGCTAATTTAAATAAAGGGGGTAGGAGAGCTAGGCAGTTCAGCTCATCATTATAGTCAGAAGGCCTGGTCTGTAGTAAGCACCCAATGAATATCTGTGGACTTAACCTCCTGGAATAAGTACATAAATCACACACCACTGACATATAAATATAAGAGCTTTCTGCTTTGAGCTACACAATGGTCCACTCCAATGTTCTATCTCCACAACAGCTCACAACAACATTAGGAACAGATATAATCCTCCTTGACGTAAGCTAGGAAGTTATGGTCCTAAAATACACCTTGGTTTCTATTACGGATCTGTCACCCCTGGATTCTCTGAATCTACTTACATTATCAGTTTTGTCTTTCCTTTTAGAGGGAAATAATTTAAGATCAAAAGAAATACTTTACATTGTCCAAAATTTATCACAGACATCTTATTTTTTTTTTAAAGATTTTATTTATTTATTTGACAGACAGAGATCACAAGTAGATAGAGAGGCAGCCAGAGGTGGGGGGAGCAGGCTCCCCGCTGAGCAGAGAACCCGACGCAGGGCTCCATCCAGGACCCTGAGATCATGACCTGAGTCGAAGGAGAGGCTTAACCCACTGAGGCAGGTGCCACTCACAGACATTTTAATACGGGGAAATCATCTTCATACAGGGAAGTCACCCATCATCGGCATTTGGGTTGTTCCTACTTTTTGGTTACTGAAGACAATAGTGCTATGAAAATGGACATATGAGCATTCATATGTCATATGAACATTCATAACTGTTCAAGTCTTTGGATAAACGCAGTAGTAGAACTGCTGGATCATCTGGTGGTTCTATGTTTAATTCTTTGAGGAACCGCCGTACTGTTTTTCACAGTGGCTGTACGTTTTATAGTCCCACCAGCAGTACACAAGGATTCCAATCTCTCCACACCCTTGACAATTGCTGTTTTCTGTTTGTTTTTTTATAATAGCCATCCTAATGGATATGAAGTGGTGTGATACTCATTGTGCGTTTGAGTTTCATTTCCCTAATGTTAGTGATATTGAGCATCTTTTGCATGTTTTTATTGGCCATTTGTTTATCCTATTTGGAAAAATGTATTCAAGTCCTTTAACCACTTTTTAATTGGTTAATTGTAGGAGTGCATCATATATTCTGGATATTAATCCCTTATGTGTTATATGATTTACACATACTTTCTCCTATTCTGTTGCCTGCTTTTCATTCTCTAGATAGTGTCCTTTATTGCACAAAGTTTTTAATTTTGATGCAGTCCAATTTATCTTTTCCTCTGTTGCCTGTGCATGTGGTTTCACATCTAAGAAATTCCTGCCACATCTAATGTCATGAAGCTTTCCCCCATGTCTTCTAAGAGTTTTATTTTTTATTATAAACTTATACCTGTATAAATGTATGTGTATTTTATAAGTAATCTCTATGCCCAATGTGGGGCTCAAACTCACAACCCCAAGATCAAGAGCCGCACACTCTACTGACTGAGCCAGCCAGACACCCTTCTACTAAGAGCTTTTACCTTTAGCTCTTATGTTTAAGTCTGTAATCTATTTTGAATTTATTTTTTGTATATAGGGAAGTTAAGAGTCTAACTCCATTCTTTAGAAAAACATGTTGTTCTTACTCCATGTAATTTTCATATCAGCTTTAGATCCTTTTGTTCTAAGGAGTAGTTTGGCTTGGTATCTACAGTTCCCTCCAGAACTAAAGTATACACATTCAACTCACAGTAGTTTCTATTTATATGAAATTCAAGATCACACAAACCTAATTTATGGTAATAGAAATATCACAACACTGGTTGTGGGATATATATATAACAAATGTCTAAAAAAAGACATGAAGGAACTTTCTGGGAGTGATGAAAAAATTCTGTATCTTAACTGGGATGGTAGTTTCATGGTTTGTACGTATGTGTCAAAACTCATCAAATGGTACACTTAAGATCTGAGCATTTTATTGTAAGTTATACCTTTAAAAACTACTAGCAGAATATGTATATATACTTAGGAACTAAAGTAGTTAAACTTTTAACTTCACATGTTTTATAATGTATTTATGTTAAAACATCACTGCCTTATTTATGTGTAAATTCCCTACTTGATAATGACGGTTCCCAGGTGCTTCACAGGGAATGTTCGTATTTTCTACTTTACATAATCTAAAATAGCACACAACAATTGGGTATATTGAAATAATCATGGTGGTATGTAAATTCAAGTATCTGAGAGTCACAGTATGTACAGAAACAGTATCTCTGCAACCCAGAATTCTACTTCTATGATTTTATCTCAAGAAAAAATGTGAAACAAGTTTACAAAAATATGTATAGCAAGGAATTCACTGCACCCCCATGACCACATCCCCGCTGAAAAATATGGAAACTGCCTAAATGTCCGTCAACAGAGACTGGGGAAGGTGATATTCAACAGCAGCTTATTAATGAATCTCACTGTAGATAACATGTATTTAATAGCAAGAAGCATTATTAAGGTGTACCTTAAAGGGTAGAAGGTTAAAAACAGTATATGTAGTAAAATGCTATTTTTTTAATATGAAAATCTGTGTATGTGTGGTTATCTGAATAAAGAATTAATAGCCTAAGGGAGTAAACACCAAAATGTTATCTATCATTTCTTAAACCAATTCAGTGTTTTTCATGAATTTAGAACAAAATGCAATTTATTTTGTATTATTTATTGTAGTCTATTTAAAAGTTATCAAGAAGTGTGTTATAGCAATTTGTCTTTAACAGCAGAAAGCTCCTTAATTTTGTTTGTTTTTCATCATAGGCTTGAGCCCCTCCAGGTAAAATTCCACAAAATAGGAAGGGAAAAAGCATAGGAAAAATCGTAAGTTCACAACAGTTACATTTTAGTCATTACTGTGGCAAATTCTGCTGGCTTCCGATTTCACAGAAAGATCAAACACTGTTTTTCATGCATAAAAGTCAGACTGAAAATTCCCCACAGCAAGGAATTCAGATGCTAAACCAATGTGTGGTTGAACCAATTGCATGAGGAAATTTTATTATGTCAACATGTCCAGTCAAAAATAATGTGCTAGAAGGTAATAAATAAAGTTTACAAGGTCAAGATCCTACAACTGCCATAATCTACAATCCCTTAAGCTAAGTTCCCAATTGAGACTTCTAAACAATTTAGGTCCTTTTTTTTCTTTCTTATTTTAAAAAAGAAAATAAATCCTGCCCTTGGGCTTAGCGAAGAAAAAAAAGTCAAAACAACAAACCTCCACAATCCCCTGAAATTATTCCTTCATGCCTGAAAAACAAGAAACTATCAACAAATGTATATGGAGTGCTTACTGTATGCACTGTATACTCAAGCTAAGTTCCCTTAAAATTCTGTCCAGCTTCCCTTGAGCAAGAGGAAAAAGTCTATCCAGAGTTGAAGAAGGAGTTGGCAAAGCATTCAAGGGTCAAGCAGTGTCTTAAACAACGGAACAGGCTTGATGACCAAACCACACAAACAAGCCAGTTACACAGCTTACGTTGCTAAGGAGCACACTTCGTTTGGTCTACGTCCTTATTCCTAACAAGTAACTTCCGGGCCACAAACACTGCTATTCTATGGCCTGAAAACTAACCAACATAATCTAGACTGATTTAACCCTCTCCCTTTGGCTTAGGCATTTTAAAAATTCTTACCAAAATATATTTTTTTAACAAACTTAACTATTATGTAAAATTTTAAACATATACAAGAGTAGAAAGAATAGTATTAAAACCCACAGTTTAAGTAATTATGAACTTAAGGCCAATGTGGTTTCATCTACAGCCCTGCCCACTGTTCCCCATCCCGGCTTCTATCCCATCGTATCATCTCCCTGGAAGATTATAGTACCTGCCACTACTCAGTCTCATCTGGGGCCCCAAAATAAATCACATGCAGGGGACCCAACCCAGATGTCTTGCCTGGAGCCAAACTCAACGGAGTCCCCCAAAATCAGTCCAACCACCCCACAGACCCATGGGTAGGAAAATAAACACTTGTTGTAAACTACTGAGACTTTCAAGTTGATTGATTTGTAGCATTATCTGTCAATAGTTATCTGGAACCTCCAACAAATATTAACAGTAGATTTCTTTGGATGAATAGAATATTGTGGATTTTTCACTTTCCATTTGCGCTTCTTATTTTTTCCACATTTTCTTTTTTCTTGTATTTTAATTCCAGTGTAGTTAACACAGTGTTACATTAGTTCTAGTTATACAGAATAGTGAGTCAACAGTTCTGTACGTGACTCAGGTGCCCATCATGACAAGTGTCCTCTTAATCCCCTTCACCTACTTCCTCCACCCCTCACCCACCTCCCTTCTGGTAACCATCAGTTTGTTCTCTAGAGTTAAGAGAATAAATTTCTTTGTGATTCATGGAACAAAGTTGAAAAGCTCTCATTTGCAACCAGTATGTAAGTCTCCCCTCATGACACATTTGTTTAGTCAAACATCCTTGGGAGGTGTACCCACGATATAAATTATAAACATAAACAAAGGGAACATAATATACATACAACCTCTCTTAGACTTCTGTACAGTTATAAACTGCCACAAATTTCACTGCTTATTCTAAGTCCAACTGCTCTATATTTAGCAAATCACAGCTTAAGCGAATACTAGGTCAGACAATGTTCTGCAGAGTGAATATTCTATACGGCTGTGGGAACTAAATGGTAGTGCCTCTCCTGACCTCAATTTCCAAAAGTCAGGGATATGTCCTGAACAGCCGTTATTTCCTCTTCATAATCATCATCCTTCTATTATCCATGAATTTATTTATACCCTTCTTAAATTAATTTATATTTCTAGTCCATGTTACCTCTTGAGGGTAACCAGTTCTGGAACGTTATTATCCGTTTCATAAAGTGGTACATCCTTTAATTTTCTTAAAATTAACTCCAAGCTCCAAGGAGTGCCCCCGAATGCCCGCACACGGAACCTGAGTAAGACGTACGTCCCGTCCACGCTCCGCCCCTTGATTAATTTCAGGGGCTCCTCGGATGCCTGCGCTCTGCCAGGGCTCACCGCGGAGCAGCGGCTGCAGCTTCCCAAGGCACCGCAAAGCAGGCTGCGTGCAGGAGTAAGATTACTTTTCTAGGTACTTTTTAAAATAGCCGCTAGTACACATTTTGTATTCTCTCCTCTACCTCCTAACTACAGCTGTTTTCACCTTTCCTCCCAGGTCAGCCAATTAGAGGAGATTTTGTTTAAGTATTCATAAAACGCAGGCATTCACTGGCAGTAAAATGCTTCCTCGCTCATTTACAACCAGTGTTGAACTGAAGTCTTACTGTACACAAAATTAACACACAAGTGTATAATTGTAGTTTTATGCTCAAGTGCCCTAATTATGCACTTTAAAACACTTTCTTCCCAAGGATTCATGGAGGGCATTCGATACCACAGATCTATAAAGGCTACCGTACGCTTTTTGATAAAACAGAAGCATAACAGGAAAAAATCTGCAGCTTCGGAGAGAAAAGTCTGTGTGCAATGCACAAGATGATAAATCTCATTCCAGAAATTCTGGCTAAAAAAGAGAGCATATTTCCAATGTATTTAAATGTGGTACTGGGGGATGGAAGGGGAGGGTGTGCCTTAATTCACACTGCTTATTCTTGAAGGAAACAGAAGCAACATACAAAAATAAGTGGTCTAAAACCTTTCACATACTATCACAGGGGAGAAAAATACATCTAGGAGCCTACATGCCTTATTTATGTAATAATGTAAGCAAGGAAAAAAATTAACAGTAAAAGGACCATGCTCATTTCTACCACAGAAGCTTTGACATCTAGGTTACCAGCATTTACATTTAAAACAAAATAAAAAACAAGGATTTTCCATACAAAACATATGCAGTCAATTTATTTTTTTAAAAGATTTATTTATTTATTTATTTATTTGACAGAGAGAGAGAGAGAGAGATCACAAGCAGGCAGAGAGGCAGGCAGAGAGAGAGAGGAGGAAGCAGGCTCCCTGCCAAGCGGAGCCCGATGCAGGACTTGATCCCAGGACCCTGAGATCATGACCTGAGCCGAAGGCAGAGGCTTAACCCACTGAGCCACCCAGGTGCATATGCAGTCAATTTTAAATTAGAGAATGAAAACTATGGAAATATACTGACATGATGTGCACGAAGCTCTACTTTGTGGAGGTAACAGTGCATACAGAAAGCAAGGAAGGGCTCTGAAGGCAATCTATAGTAATAAATAGGTCAATTCTGCTCACGGAAGCAGCATTTTCCTAGAAAAAGCTACTTGAAAAGAGAAAAGGAAAGGAAACAAGAAAAAGGCCCATGCTGCCTCACAGGGGTTCAGCCATCCATCTAAGAGAGTACGTCTCCAAGAAAACAGGCACACTAATCATTTACTTAGTCATGAATTCATCTCACTGGAAAGCGATTTGGAGTTTCCACTGCTCCTGTTACATTACTGCCCAAACTGCAACAGGTAGTTCAGGATCAGTGAATATAATCTTTGAGTTGTTTCCGTTTAAAACACACACACAGGGGCACCCGGGTGGCTCAGTGGATTAAAGCCTCTGCCTTCAGCTCAGGTCATGATCCCAGGGTTCTGGGATTGAGCCCTACATCGGGCTCCCTGCTCAGCAGGGAGCCTGCTTCCCCTCCTCTCTCTCTGCCTGCCTCTCTGCCTACTTGTGATCTCTGTCAAATAAATAAATACAATCTTAACACACACACACACACACACACACACACACACAGCACCTGGGTAACTCTTGATTTCAGCTCAGGTCATGATCTCAGGGTCATGAGAATGAGCTCCATGAAGGGGGTGTCCAAGCTCACTGGGGAGTCTGCTTGAGATTCTCTCCCTCTGCCACTCCCCCTACATGCACGTGCACGTGTGCGTGCTCTCTCTCTCAAGTAAATAAATAAAATCTTTAAAAATATATAAAAGAAGATTATAAGAAAAAAAGCCAAAAGAGTACAACGGAACCCCACACAGAGGTTAGAATAGCTGGAGTTTCTAATAAGACTTTACAGGAAGTGTCAGGGGGTGCCTGGGTGGCTCCGTGGGTTAAGCCTCTGCCTTCAGGTCAGGTCATGATCTCAGGGTCCTGGGATCAAGCCCCGCATTGGGCTCCCTGCTGGGCGGGAAGCCAGCTTCCCCCTCTCTCTCTGCCTACTTGTGATCTCTCTGTGTCAAATAAATAAATAAATAATCTTAAAACAACAAATAAAATAAGTGTCAGGCTACACGATGTTCATGTTTTTAAACCCCACCACCTGGGCCCCCCGTCCACATGAGGACACCATTTAGTGCAGGTAAAATGGAAAACGCTCAGGAAGGACAACTGATGGGAACTGAAGAAGGAGCTGCTTGCCCAGCTGCCCTTCTGGCCCGAGATTTCTATTTCTATAAAGCACAAAAGGAGGAGCCAAGAGCTTTACCACTTTCCTCTATAAACCCAGCTGCCAAAATGGATGTGCCAAAGGGGAATTTCAGAGAATTTTAAAGAGATAACCTTTGCTGAGGCTGCAATGTCAACTCCACGACCGCGTGACCGGAGCATGTGCAGGGAATGCGAGGCTGGAAGGTGTATTCTATCTGAGATAACCACGGAGTGGGGGAAACGGAGAAAACAGGGATTTACCAGAGTAAGACCAGAATTCTAAAACAGCCAATGGAGAAACAAGTAACCAGCAACTTCTGTGGGGGAGAACTCAACGGTGGAGGGACAGGAGGAGGAACACTGCTCACTGCAGACCCTGTCTAGCTTGGGGATTTCCTACCATGCATATCAATGACTTCTTGGTGTGCGTGAGAGATTCTTTTTTTAAATACAGCTTTGAAGTTGTCCGTTTTTCTTTTTTTAAGTGGAAGATGGGGGCATGCCATGTGACTGCACTGTTACCAACGGTCTAAAGCTCACCCTTTTAGGGGGAGGGTGCTAGTTGCTTCTATATCCTTTCTATGTCTTTTTTTCTCTCCTGTGAGAGAGAGAGAGAGAAGGAAAAAGGAAAGAAAGAATATTAATTTTTTAAACTATACTGTATTAAAACATGATCCTTTGAAAATGTACAGTCTAACTGTTCCATGAGATTTTTTTTTAAGGGAGAAACATGTACTCATTAATCTATCTACCCGAACTTTAAATGACGCAAATGTTGAAAAATGTATGAATGGAGAAAAATAATAGCATTGGTAATGCAAAAGGGTCAGCCTTCTCCACATACCATGGCCAAGATCCAAATCTGGCTATTAAAGTCTTCCTCTGAGACTCGAGAATTCAGTAGGCTGCAGAATCTAAGAATAGACAGTCCCAAGGGAAGAACTAGCGTGGGGACCATCACGGGCACCCTCTCTGACTGTAGGCACGGACAGAGACTCAGATGGCAGTGAGGTCGCAGGCTTTTTGTCCCGTGCTTCCCAGGGACAGAACGAGCTTCAGATAAGCAGAACTAGCCGGACAGTTTATTTTTTGCCCCAACTTTCAGAATGAGCCCGGTACAAACAATGATGAGTAAATTTATAAAGGAGTCTTTTTGCACTAGAGGTTTGGACTACTAACCCGCCATCTCTCGGTGAGACTACAGGAAATCAGTATGCACACCAGGGACTGAAAAACTGACTTCTTGCATCTTATTCCCTGGAGCATAGTCTGAATTGGGGGGAGGGGAGGGAAGGGAGGTGAAGACGCTCAAAAACATATCCAACACATAGTACCTATATTTGGATCAATAAGCTTTTGTTTTAAACTAAAAATATATATCCATTCCTGCATGCTCAGAAGGCTAAGCCTAATTACATTTTATTGCAATTTACTTTATCATGCACTATAAGAACTGATAGAGATTTCAGAGATCACGGGTTCAACCTTCTCCTAGGTCAAGGTCAACAAAGCTAGGTCAAGGGTTAGGAAACCGGCACCATTTTACCCAACTAGACTTAACAAACAGAACACAACTTGCTGCTCTGCTCTCCCCTTCCCTACCCCCACAGCCACCCACCCAACATCCTCCTGTCACCCTCCAGTGACCGTCAGCCAATGAACAGAGGACAGGGGAGTCACATGCAAGAGAAGCATGGAGGGGAGGCTGTAAATAGACACTCAGGCTGGAACAGGAGGAGCAGAGGACATTTTGGAGATCTTGCTCTGTTCTTGAAGACAATAGTGTGAATAGACAAGAGTGCCAGAACATAAGAAAAGCAAGCACAGAGGAGAATGAGAAAAGGGACAGGTCAGTAGAAGTACAATGGCCTCAAATGAGAACTACACATAATTTTAAGCTTGAAAAGCTGAAGTCAAATGTCTGGGTGGTTTGGATTAATTTAGAAGGCATAAGGATATAAAATTTCTACCAACACAGACACCATGCGCTCAAGACAAAGTGGGAAGGGGGCAACGGGCTCTTCATTTTGAGTCGTTTAGCACAGAGACACAACTTCCATGACAAACTTGTGATGCTGGGTAATAGTTTAAAGAGGAGTTCCAGTCTGACGTTGAGGCATATGAGGAAATGATGCTTTGGATATAATATCAAAGCCCTTAAAATATAAATATATCCCAAAGCAAATGTTTATATGAAAGGAGAAAATAATGTAATTATTTCCCTTGAGAAAGAAAATTTGCAATTTTTTTATTTCATCAGAGAGAACAAGTGCCAAATATTCCCCGAAGATTGGTCAGGAGAAAAAGTAAATAAATAAAGGATGTTGACATATTACAATCATTAATAGAAAAACACCTAAGGGCAGATGTCTGGGGAAGAATTTACTCAATACAGAATTTTCAACAAATTAAATGTTTTAATTCTTTCTACTGTCTCCTCTATTTATATTAACAAATCATTAAAATTAGATAGTCTAACCTATTCATTCTGAAAATCAATAAATAATCATAATTATCCCCCTCAAAACTATACTTCAGCACAGACTGTCCATTCTAAGCACATTTGCAGGTAAATCAGTGGACTTTAGGGAACAGAAAAGCCATTTAACTGTTTTACTAAAACATTAAGGAGTATAAAATAATTATCCTAAGATACAGCCCACCAATCCAATGACAAATAAGGATAATTGGGCTAAAAAGTTTCTTATTACTCCTGAAATTAAACCATATTCTAAATCTACCTTATATTAATTAAGAAAAATATTTCTTCCATTACCATTAAGAGGAAAAAGCTAGGTTTTAAACAGTATCCCACAACGATTTCCACTTTAACAGATATTTAAATTTAAAAGATGTGCTGTGTGGGGCAGCTGGGTGGCTCAGCTGGTTAAGCATCTGTTGGCTCAGATCATAATCCCAGGGTCCTGGGACTGTGCCACAGTACTGCCCCAGGTCAGGCTCCCTGCTCAGTGGGGAGGCAGCTTCTCCCTTTCCCCCAACTTATGTGCACTTGAGCTCTTGCTCTAATAGATGAATAAAATCTTTAAAGAAATTAAAATGGGGGGGTGGGGCGCCTGGATGGCTCAGTGGGTTAGAGCCTCTGCCTTCGGCTCAGGTCATGATCCAGGGTCCTGGAATCGAGCCCCGCATGGGGCTCTCTCCTTAGCAGGGAGCCTGCTTCCCGCTCCCCCCACCCCCCACGCGCCTCTCTGCCGGCCTCTCTGCCAACTTGTGATCTCTGTCAAAAACGAAAAACAAAAAACAAAAAAACTTTTTAAAAATACATATATAAATTAATTAATTAGTTAATTAACTTAAAAGGGGGAGGCTCTCTCTGATTCAAGGCAAGGTGTATGGAATTGGTGGAGATCAGTCCATTTTCTAAGCAAAGATGATACATTCAGTATTCACTTACAATCATTTCAAGCATACAGCTATTTCTTACTGCCAGAGAAAACAATTAGCCGCACTACTACCCAGTCAAGTGGTGGTTCCTGAAACCCAAAAGCTCTTTCCAAGGTACTCCACTCCCCACCCTTGGTATAGCTTAATCAACCCAGAAATCCTTAGCTAACTGTGATCACCTCATTAAGTCTGGGACACATCAACTGCTGGGGTTTGGGCATTCCATCTTCACAGGTTCTCATGGCCCCAGATGGTTTCCCCATCTACAGGTGGCTGCCCTCAGTGCGGGCTCCCTCTGGAGCTCTGCGGAGAAGCAGCGCTATGTAGGTGGCCATGCCCTAAGAGAACGTAGGACTTGCTGTGCAACTGGTAAACCCCTTCACTGTGGTTTGGATTTTCCATCAGGTTGTCCCACAAACAGACTATATTTTAACTCTATTTTTACCTCAACTATAAACAAACAAATAAATAAAACATTTTTTAAAATTTCCATTACAGGAAAGGGGGTTGGGGAAGCAAAGAAGCTTGAAAACAGTGAAGGTTAATCAGAAACAATGGCTTTCAAATGCTCTTGACTCCAACTCAAAAAGAGGAAATATATTTTATATCACAACCATGAATACATATAACACCCTTACTACATGTGATACATTCATATTTTCTACTGCTTATATTCAAATTCTTTCCCTTTTAAAGAAATGCCTAACTGCAGCCTAATACACTGATTTCATGTTCCCACAAATGGATCACAATGAGCAGTTTAAAAAACACGGCATTTGAGGATGACATTTGCAGAAGATCTCTGGGAAAACTGTTCCAAGTGACATTATAATAGTGTCCACAAATCCTGGTCCCTGCATTTCCTCTCCCCTGACCTGCAGCTGCTGTTGACACACAGTGTCACTGCCAGACAGACAGACCACCACTGGCCTTTGTGGGCTAAACAGCGAGAGCAGTTCACTAGGAAGACAACTGGCAAAACAGACGGAAGACAACCCCCCTCCCCCAGAGCAGGAGGGTGACCTACGGACAGTACCTAACTCAGGAAGAAGGGACACAGTGACTCCTGGAAGCAATCAGGAGTCGAAGGAAGAAAGACTGAGGAATAGAGACAAAACTGGAGTCCCACAGGGACTGGTTCTGCGGGGAGAATCAGGAGAACAAGGCCATGCTATGGGAGCACGAAGCCAAGTGTCAGAGACGGGACGCATCAAACTTACAGGCGAGGGAAAGAAGTGAATTTGAAAGTATGAAATGAATAGAGCTCCAGAGGAGACAGAGCAAGGAAAATGAGATAGGAGGAAATTTTAAAATAAAATAGAGGGGCGCCTGGGTGGTTCAGTCAGTTAAGTATCTATCTGACTCTGGATTTCAGCTTAGGTTGTGACCCTGGGGTTGTGGGATCGAGCCCCACATCGGGCTCCACACTCAGCATGGACTCTGTTACCAACCTCTCCCTCTGCTCCTCCCACCGATCTCTCTCTCTCCCTCTCTCTCTCTTGCTCTCAAGTAAATAAATAAATAAAATCTTTAAAATAAAATAGAATGAAGGAGGAGGGGCTAGGACTTCTCTGGACTTTCTACATAGGTCACGAAACAAGTAAATCATCCTAGGAAGAAGGTAATTTGCCCAGGGGTGCGGGGGAGTACGGAGGATCCCAACCGTGGGAACCCTGACCACCAGTCCCTGTGCTAATCCTGAGGTTCCCAAGCAGTGAGCTCTTTGCCAGGTTTATATTACTATTCAGGCTCATCATCTCTGTGGGAGAAATACTCGGGAAAGAAATTATAACCACCACCACCTGAAATCTGCAATAATGAAACTGAACGCTCACGAGGAAGAATGAAAGAATGCACAGCCCGAAGGCTCCTTTCGCCTGTTCCCTGACCAACGACCGCCAAGGGGACAGAAAAAACTAAAGGCAGTTCCCTTAATTGAATGTGCACCCTTAGAAAATAGGGACATTAAGCTAGTGAACTCTCTCGTCTCCTCAGGTTCCCCCTGTATTCTTTTATCATAACCGGACTTTGTTCTCTACCCGGGGGGCCTCAATATGAAAGCCCCCGGCCACAAATGAGTGATGACGAGTGGAAGGCTATTCAGCTCTCGCTTCTCCAAAAATGATTTTACTACAGTAACTACAAGACAGCCCTCATTGTAAAATGCCTTCACTGATACGAGCTACCCCTCAAAATAGTAGCTACGACAATACCAATACTTCGTTATTTACATAGCACTTTTCAACTTTAAGACTAGGGTCCGTGACAATCCTATTGAAATGGGTAGAACCGGTCTCCTTTAACAGAGAGAACCTTAAAACATCTGAGACTATGTGGCTGACGGGCAGCAGAACTGGTGCTAGATTTCTGGTCTCCTGATGGGACCCAGACCATAGCACCGAAGGACGAAGGAAACGGCGAGGCTCCTGTACAGACCGTCATCTGTATCTATGCTTTGCTTTCCCAAACGTATTTCAAACATCTACTTTCCATCATGTCACGTGTACTGATCGAACATTCCATGAGCAACGAAGCATCAACAGAATTGTCCGAGGCCCCGTATTAGATACAAATAGGAAGAAGAGAATCCCCACGCGTAAGCAGCTGACAAGCAGGACACAGTAAACCTGTTTACAAGTCAGAAGAAACGGGAAGAATCTGGGCAGGAACAGAGAAGGGGAGGGCAGAGAAGGGAGCAGGTAAATGCCACCAGAAAGTTGGGGACACAAGTGCTAGAACATTAGGAAATGCTGTTCAGACCAGAAGTACTGGACCTAGGCCTGAAGGGAGGACTCAACGTTCAGCTGGCAGAGAAAAGAAAAAGAGGAATCTCTGATGAGTAACAGAAACCCAGTTGGGGAAGCCAGGAACACATTAAGGACACGGGGAATAAAGAGCTCAGTACAGTATGAGGTAATGATAGGGAAGAATTCTGATTAACTCCCAAGACCATGCTATGCATACAGCGGATGGATAAGAAAACATGCGGGCTGTATGAATACTAAGTCTGTAAGAAATTAGTACATTTCATTTTAAAACACAAACGTATGAGCTACCACCCAAGTTAATGAGTTATTATTAATTCTCCAACGTTGACTGTGGATTGTTCGTGGAAAAACTTTAAGCCCGTTAGGGCTGACTCCCTTACCACACACACCTTCAGGACGCCTGTGCACATCACCACTGAGGAGCACAGCTTTTTCATATTAACCCAAATACACCAGTGGAAAGAGGTAAGCCCTCTGCCCTCTGAAATCAGGTACTGCATTCCAAACCCATGCAGTAATTTTTAAGGAATACCTGCCATTTAGAATTAGTGCTCTAACTGTTCCTCTTTAATCAACAGGAATAAACACTGAGCAGACCCCAATGCGTACCACTGGGACTAAATTCCAGTAACGGCAATGAAGTAGTCAGGTACTGAGATCCAGACCTCAGACTCCCTGAAAATGAGCGATACAGAACTGGAGACAATATGCATGTGCATGGGCGTTAGGAACCTGAATATGTCACAGGTGATCGGTTATATTTTATACACACACGCGCGTATGTGTGAGTGCATACGTATGCATGACATGTTGATTTACTTGAAAAATGAAACCACTAGAAATGATCTAACCTCTTCAAATTTTTTCTGGCACCATATGTCAGAATTTCAAATCTGGTATCCCCAAAATTTCAAACAGCAAATCCAGGTCCTGATAAGCAAGGCGGGGGGGGGGGGGGGGGGGGGGGGGGGGGGGGGGGGGGGTCTGCCCTCGTGCTGGGTACCAGAAATCAGCGTGTTGAGGATAGAATTGACGGCCAGAGACCTGCTGGTCCAGACCTCACAGCTGCGGTGGGGTGGGAGGCAGCCAACTCGGGCCAAGTCACCAGTCATCGGGGAAACCCTGGCAAGTCGTGCAGCCCACGGCCACCCAGCCGGACACGGTGGTTGCAGAGATAACGGGCTACTGTGTTTTAAATCCCTTCTCACACCCATCGAGCCACAAGACCAGTCCATCCTCCCAAACCCCGCTCTTTAGCCTTGTTCTCTACGTTAGAAATACGAGGAAATGACTAACTGTTGTCGACTTAAAATGTGTTTGCTACACAAAATTAACAAGTATTTTCTAAAATAATAAAAGCTTATTAACTACCATCCACCAAAAGCCATCAATGCTTTTTCTAACGCAAATACACACTTTTCAAAGAGGCATTTACATTTCCTTACACTTAAAAATAATTACACACATTTTTTAATCTACATAAACCATTATGTTTGAACCTTTATACACTACAGCAGCTTATCGACTACCTTACGGAACATTGCATAGTAAACCTCTGGTCTCTCCCACAATCATACCACATTCTCCCTACTTTTCTCTTTCTCCTCTTTCCCTCGGGCTCTCCCTACTTATGACAGGGTCACTCTTCACCTTAATGCCTCTCCCCCCTCAAGAACATCTCTTGCCTTCTCCCCTAACTCCCAGCCTGTCCTCTCCAGGACATTAACCTGAGCCTGGCCACCACCTCCCACCTCAAATGCACCATTTGGGGCATTCTGACTCTCAGCGAAGCCCACAACCCCTGCTGTGGAAGGATCTTCTAGAATCTTCTAACATGGGGCTCCTGGCTGGCTTGGTCAATAGAGCACGTGACTCTTGATCTCAGGGTCCTGAGTTCGAGCCCCATATTGGGCATGGGGTCTACTTAAAAAAAATTACAATTAAAATTAAAATTAAAAAATAAAATAAAATCTTCTAAGATGTAAGGGGTCCTCTCCTGTGACAACAGCGTGCCATCTGCTGCTGCAATGACGGTTTGAGAGTATCCATGTTGTTGGTTTTCCTCCCATCACGGGAGACCTGACGCTCAGTTTTCCTATGAGATGTGAGAGGTCACTAGTCTGAAACACGGGAACACCAAGCTTCACTCTCTCTCACACACACACACACCCTGCTCTGCAGGCACACGCATGCCCACTTCATGTTTTTATCTTACTCCACAGCAAGAACTGACGTTAATACTTTAGAAAAATAGCTAAGATATAAACCCTCTGTCCCTATAACAGAAAAACTACTTAACCTAAAAATTCTTAAGAATCTGCAAAAGTTTTAACATGACATGAAAAAAAAAAAAGCCAGTAGAACACTTCTTACACTACTTGTTTTGAGGCAGTTCGTTCCCCAAACACATTTCCTATTGCTAAAATCTTTAAAAGTGCTCATCCATGTGGCTCTCCTCGCAATCCGCAAACTATGAAACAAATGCACAGTTCACGGAGGGAAAAAGTGCAAAGGCTTAATCTACCGCACTCCCATTCACCAGAGTGCGGAGTTGTGGGGCACGGCCACAAAGTGCCTGTGAGTTCCAGTGGTCTAATGAACAGATACAGTTTTCATAATTTTTACTGCTGCATTACACAGCTGAGTGATTGTCAGGCCAATGCCAAAGTACAGGTTCCATTTGAATGACATATGGCTTCAGTCAACCAGAGGGATGTTACAGCATTAAACAACACAAGTAGACAGGACAAGAATACAAAATGCCAAATGAGGCCTCACAGAACCAGATACGCTAGTGCACATCTCGGTCCTGGGGAGAGGCTGCGGGTGGGTGTGTATTTGGTGAATGGACCTCTCTGAGCCCCTCGTGGCACTGGACCTGGGCACAGAGGCTTGCCGGCTGGTGTCATCACAGCCTGCATGGGCTCTGGGGCCAAAAGCAAGGGTCAAGCTCCAGGTCTGCCCTTAACAATTCCTTGTCCTTTGTTAAACTGCATTCTTTCTTTGCCCACCAGTTTTCTTGACTCCGTCCTTCAAAACGACATTACATTACTCCCTCCATCTTGCTGAATGAGATGCTGACGTGAAGACCTCCGAAATGGTCAACCACCATGTAACACAACTGCAGGGTAGTAACACTTGTGTCACCGAGAAAAGCTTCCTGAAGCACAGCCCGCCCGGTGGTAAAGGAGCGGTGCGGAGAACACCTGCCGGTCCCCTCGGCCGCCCGGGCCATGAGCGCTCGCTGGGATTTGGATTAACTCCTCGCCTGATGAGTCTGACGGGAGGCTGTGACACGGTGATTTTCAGTAACAAATACATATTTGGTCTTTTTTCCCGTTTCTAGCACGGAGCTCCTAAAACCCTTGGAATTTCCTAAGTGATGAGAGCCATAAGGGTGCCTCTCGTTATGTTACTGAGGTGGCATTCAACACTCACCACGGGGTGGGGACCGGCTGCCATGTGATGAGAGAGCTGGAGCTTTCAGTCCCTCCGTCGAGTTCTGGGAAGGGGAGAGGGGCTGGAGGATGCAATCAATCACCCATGACCACTTATTTAATCAGTCACACCTACTGTAATGAAGCTTCCACAAAAACCCCAGAGGACAGGTTCGGGGAGCTTCCAGGTGGGTGAACATGTGGAAATTCAGCAGGAGTGCTGCCCTCAGAGGGCACGGAAGCTCCACGACGCTTCCCATATGCCTAACTCGAGGCACGTCTTCCATCCGGCTATTCCTGAGTCACACTGTTTTATAAGCCAGTAACATAGTAAGGAACAATGTTTCTCTGAGCTCTATCAGCCACTCCAGCAAATTTATTAAGCCGAAGGAGGGAGTCACTGGACCTTCCAGATCTCTAGCAATGTCATCTGAAGTGAAGGGTGGGAGACCTGACTCACAGGACTGAGCCCTTAGCTGTGGAATCTGACGCTTTTTCCGGGTTGGTAGTATCCGAACGGAGTTAAAGTGCAAGATACCCACTGGTATCCAAAAATCACCTGGTGGTGAGGGGGGAAAATACCACACTGCAACTGGTGTCGGCACCATGGAGGCTGCTTCTGCCTCCTAATAGAGAGGCCGAAAATACTAGACACTTGATTCCCAAACTCCCGGGCAACTGGGTATTGGCACGTGACCCAGGATCAGCCAATGGGATACACATGCCCTGATCTTTAATTCATTAGGTGGTAACACAAAGAAACAAGGGCAGGAGTTTTCGCTGGCAGTATACACAGCAACAGTCAACGTCAAGTGTGTGTCTCAAGTGCACGTTACCAGGACAGCAGTAGAGTGATGATGGACAACCCATGGCCATGCATGCTAAGTGACAGGGCATGCCTTCTGTCCTGTGTCCTAGTTGGAGCATCAGTCTCACAGTGCGGTCTCCGTTGTGCCTACTCTTCCCCCTGGCCCAGTTCTTCAGCCTTCCTGCCAATTGTATGGGCTCCCAGTAGCCCGTCTACATACTTCCTTTTCAGTTTGGGATGGCCAGACTCGGTTTTCATTGCTTACAACTAAGAATTCTGGCTGATACACACAGCTTCTGAAATGGTAGGAAAAATAAGTAGAGAAATTACCAGACAGCTTCCAAATGAGTAGCACTGCACAGCAAAAACAGAAGGCAGAATGTGATACACAACTGTCATGATACAAATGATGAAGGGTAGGGGTGCCCGGGTGGCTCAGCCTGTTAAGCGTCTGACTCTGGCTCAGGTCATGATCTCAGGGTACTGGGATCGAGTCCCATGTCAGGCTTTGGAAGAGAGCCTGCTTGTCCCTCTCCCTCTCCCTGCCCCACCCACCACTTATACTCACTCTTTAATAAATAAAGTCTAAAAAAACAAAAAAGATGAAGGCCAGTTGCTTGATCAAGACTATAGGACAGAGCAAGAAAAGAACCAAGCTCTTCAAAAGATTTTAGGCAACTAATCAAAAGTCAAGAATAAATACGGTTATGAGAAGGCCCACAGGTCACTGGTAATGAGATTTCAGGGGCAGACAGTTCTAATGTATTAAGTGACGACTATAAGTTCGGAAGCAGACACGTCTAATACCAACCAGTACTTTTAACACAGAGAGAGAGAAGTGTTCACTGAAGTGGAACTTGACTAAATACAGATGGGGGTGAGTGGACAAGGGAGGTTTTACAGAGAAAGTGACATCTGAAGCAAACAAAAAAGGGGAAGGAGGAACAGGTCATTTCAGACAGATGGAAGAGCATAATGAAGTATGGAAGGAAACAATACATGGTATATTCTCCAGTTGCAAGTATTTCAGTAAAGGGATGCACAGGCACAGGAGAAAGGGCTGGCAGGAGATAAGGCTGGAAAGGAAGACAGGCGTCAGCTCAGAAGCGCCACACCATCAGGCTGCCAAGTTTGGATTTTATCTTTAATGGGAATTCACTAAAGAAATGTAAGCAGGAGAGAAACATATCACATTTACATTTTATTTTAGCAAGATGACTGTGAATACTCCATGTGAAGGAATAACAAAACAAAAGCTGGTTCTTAACCACGTAGGATTCATAGATCCTTGCAAATATAATGACCAGAAAAATGCACCTACACATATACATAAAATTTTAATATTTAGCTCTAAATGGTTCACAGCTTCCTGCAGACCATCTATGAACAATCCAGGGTCCAGGGACCTGAAAATAATAAGGATCTAGAAGCAGGAGAGAGATAACTGACAAAGTCACTGGTTGAGAAGCTAGAGCAATTGTCCACATCAGTCAGGATGGCAAAGCACTCAACTCACAGTGAAGGCTATGATGGGGGTGGGGGGAAGACAGGACAGAAGAGGTCTGACCTAATCTGCAGGAATTACTCATCAGCAGGATGTGGGCAGTGAGGGAGGAACACCAAACATGACTTCCAGAGGGATGACGTGACTGAGCAGCGCCATGATTTTGTGGGGCTAAATGGAGTCGGGGACAGAGAGGCCAATGGGATACTCAGAATTGAGTTGCTAGAGACACATCCAGGTGGAGAGGCCCTCTGGGAATTAGAAATTGGAAACTCCAGCCAAGCAGGCTATAGTCCTGGGTAGAATCACTGGACCAACATGGAACAGCAGAGACTACGTGAGACAACTAGACATGGCAGGATCCAGATGGTATGAGCCAGGCAGGAAGATCACAAGGGGAGCCCAGGACTCCACATGAGTCCACAGGCCAGAAGAGGGTGAGGGTACCAAGGTGATGGGCTCAGGGTCAGAAACGACCACAATATAATTTTACAAACAGAAATACAAATCCTTATGAACATAGTCACATCAGCGCGATCTAAAAAATACAGAGCCTGGACAAATTTCTTTATTTTGAAATAATATTTTGAACTGACCGCTCACCGACCAGGAGATTACAAGAAAATTAAAACTCCTATCCAGAGATGCAGTTCTCAATCTTGTCAGAACCCTGACTTGAAAAATGACAGTGTGTGCAAATAAAAAATTTTAAGGATGCTTTTAAAATACCCATGTAATTGGAAAAAAAAAATCTTAAAAATAAACAATAAAATACCCATGTAATTTGGAATCCTCAACAGTACACTCCAGCAACACTAAAAATTGAGAAAGGCATTTCCAACCTCCTTTTAAGAAAGCAATTCCTTCAACAGAAGTATTTAGCATGTTACATAAACATGTTATTCAGACAATGTACAACATAGGGGATTTTCATCACATTTACTACATTTGCTAGCCAAAATGTAGCACTCTTGTAATCACCAACAGAGCTGCAGTAAAACCTCTATAATATTAAACAACAACAAAACATGGCAGTAAGCCATCCTTCTATTAAGAAAAAGAAAACAAAGAAAACATTCTCCATAAGTACAGCTTTCTTTGTGACTTTTTTCCCTACAGAAATCATTTTAAACAATAGCTCACTGGCAAAAACATGATAGTTTTAAATTTGGGCAGAGTCTGACATCTTTACTTTGTGAGGATAAGTTGGCAGGAGAAAGACTGTAATAATTTTAAGGCTCTATTATTCTCACATAGAAATGCAAAATATGAAATAAAAATAACAAAAACATTAAAACGGAATATAATTTAGCTGGTCATATGTCTCTTTTCACCTTAGTCAACCTTTATCATTGAGTATTATAAATCCAATTAATTTGAATAAATGGCAACTGGTTCTATAGGTTCCTAGAGAATAAAATATAGATGTCATTAACTGAATTGAAAGATGAACATAAATATAAAGAAAGTTTCTGGTACTGAGTGATCTGTAAAACTCTGAAATTTGGTTACCCAATAGATACAAACATTTCTTATGAAACTGAAGAATTCTTTCCTTATATATCATGGGTTTTCTGCTATGTTACATACTTCCATTTAAGGAAGGAATGAGGGAACAATGAATAAATGGTTATCAGCCTCAAATACTCACCTGGATACCACTCTTGATCTATATACCGGCATACCTTGGAGATACTGTGGGTTCATACACACCACCCCAATAAAGTGAGCATTGCAGTAAAGCACATCAGGTGACTCTTTTGGTTTCCCAGTGCACATAAAAGTTATGTTTACACTTATACATAGTCTGTTAAGTGTACAACAGCATTATGTCTATAAAACAATGTACATACCTTCATTTCAAAATTCTTCGCTGTTAAAAAATGCTAATCATCACCTGAGCTTTCAGGGAGCTGTAATCACTGGTCACAGATCATCTTCACAAATACAATAATAATGAAAAAGTTTGAAATACTGCAGGAATTACAAAAATGTGACACAGAGACATGAAGTGAGCAAACGCTGTTGGAAAAATGGCACCAGAAGACTTGCTAATCACAGGGTTACCACAAACCTTCAATTTGTCAGAAAAAAAAAAATACAGTATCTGGGAAGTGCAGTAAAGCACAGTGAGATAAAGTACGGCTGTACTCAAAGAGGCAATTTCAAGAAGATCCTTCAAAGTCCACTATAAATGCTAGCAGGTAAAAGGAGATAGTATATGTCAATTAAAGTCAAATAGTTAATTGATCAGTTACTACAAGCAGGCCATCCTACTCCATGCCACAATGATGAGCTCAAGATGCGGCTCGTGCTCTTAAGGACCCTCAAGGATCAAAGGACCAGCACTCGAATCACCACTCACCACGCACCACACTGTGACTAGTACAAAATACACTTAAGGCAAATTCTGGAAGGACAGACAAGCTCCATGAAGGAAACGGAGTTGAGCTTTGAGGAGTGCCCAAAGGTTCAGCAGACAGAGATAAACAGGTAAAGAGCAGAGGATTCCTAAATAGAAAATAACGGCACACTGGGGTACCTGGTTGGCTCTGTCGATCTAAGCATCTGACTCTCGATTTCAGTTCAGGCCTGAACTATGGTGTTTCTCTCTCAGCAGCCTGAGAAGGTAGAACACATCACACTCACTTCACAGATGAGGAGCCCAAGGCTGACCAGGTCAGCAATATCCCCATCACACACCTGGTAAATAAATAAATCAGCTAGGAATCTGCTGCACCTGAGGCCAGAGCTCCTACCCTGAAATAAACTAAACTTGACACATTAACCAACACAGAAAACAAGGGCAAAATCAAACATGACTCTCTGGTACTGCCCCCGTGAAACTGGGGGTACCACAGCGTGGTCAGGAGAAATGGACAACGTAAATGGAGGAGTAGCTGTCTCTGAGGAGGGGCCCCAGAAACTCTGCCAGGCAGCTGCAAAGGCAAGCCAAGAGCTGGTTCATGGTTTCGCAATGACAAACGTACTGTTCTGGGTCTCCACAGACAAAAATTCATATTTTCACTTACCCTGGAAATCATCCTGGAAATCACTGTTTCTCCCTTTCAAAAGAAATTAGTCTCTAATTTTTATACCAAAGTTCATAAAAATATTCATGTCTAAATTTAAGTTTAAAGTAACAAAAATACACTATTATTAGTTGCCCTCTGCTCAAAGTATAATAATTTCTTCACAAGAAGAATGCTTTCCAAGAAAAAAAAGAAACTATTTACTTTGAACATAAAATATATCTGTATCCGAGGCGCCTGGGTGGCTCAGTGGGTTAAGCCTCTGCCTTCGGCTCAGGTCATGATCCCAGGGTCCTGGGATAGAGTCCGCATTGGGCTCTATCGGGCCCTGCTCAGTGGGAAGCCTGCTTCTTCCTCTCCCACTCCCTCTGCTTGTGTTCTCTCTCCTACTGTGTCTCTCTCTGTGAAATAAATAAAATCTTAAAAAAAAAACATATATATGTATATATACACATATATATACATATATATGTATCTTGAAATATCTATGTATATATATTTGAAAATATTTGAAATCTTGAAATATATATGTATCTTGAAATGAACAATTATACAAACAGAATGACAGAAAATTCTATACAGGTGGTCTAACTCAGAATTTTCCAACTGTTCATCTATAGGTTGATTTTGCATGAATACCAAAATTTGTGCCCAGGTCCCCTTTATCCAGCTCATGCTTTCTGGGGGCCTTCTATTTGTCTGGCATGGCATAGGGTATCAGGAACAAAGATATGAAAAGTCATGCTCCCTGGTTTCTAATTTGCTAGAGTTCAACAGGGAAAGAAAATTCTAATGGCATTTTTCAGAGAAATAGAAAAAACTATCCTAAACTTTGTATGGAACCAAAAAAGGCCCTAAAGAGCCAAAGCAGCCTTGAGAAAGAACAACAAAGCTGGAGGCATCCCATTTCCTGATTTCAAACTATATTACAAAGCTACAATAATCAAAACAGTATGATACTAGAATAAAAAGAGCCACACAGACCAAAAGAACACAATACACAGCCCTGAAATAAACTTATACATATAAGATCAATTAATTTTTGACAAGGGCATCAAGAACCTGTAATGGGGAAAGGATAGTCTCTTGAGGAAATGGTATTAGGCAAACTGGATATCCATATGCAAAAGAATGAAAGTGAACCCATAAATACCATATACAAAAATTAACACGAAAAATGGGGCACCTGAGTGGTTCAGTTGGTTAAGTATCTGTCTTCAATCATGATCTCAGGGTCCTGGGAAGAAGCCCCGCATCAGGCTCCCTGCTCAGCAGGGAGTCTGCCTCTCCCTCTCTGTCTGTCCTCCCTCACCCCCCCACCATCTCTCTCACTCAAATAAATAAAATCTTTTAAAAAATTAACACAAAAAAGATTAAAGACTTAAAGTAAGACCTGATACCATAAAACTCCTAGAAGAAAACACAGGGAAAAAGTCATTGGCATTAGTCTTGGCACTGATTTCTTATATAAAAGATCAAAAGCAAAGGCAACAAAAGCACAAGAAAACAAGTGGGACTACATTAAACTAAAGAGCTTCTGCATAGCAAAGGAAATAATAAATTGGTGGCTCAGTGGGTTAAAGCCTCTGCTTTCAGCTCGGGTCATGATCCCAGGGTCCTGGGATCGAGCCCCACATCCGAGCCCCACATCCGGCTCTCTACTCAGCAGGGAGCCTGCTTCCCCCTCTCTCTCTCTGCCTGCCTGTCTGCCTACCTGTGATCTCTCTCTGTCGGAAAAATAAATAAAATCTTTAAAAAAAAAAAAAGAAAAGAAAAGAAAAGAAAAGGCAACCTACAAAGTGGGACAAAACATTTGCAAACCATGCATCTGATAAAGGGTTAATACCCAACATAAACAAAGAACTCATACAACTCAACAGCAACAAAGCAAATAATCCAATTAAAAATGGGCAAGGACCTGAATAGACATTTCCTACGAAGACATACATATGACCAACAGACACGTGAAAAAGCGTTCAACATCACTAATCATCAGGAAAATACAAAGCAGAACCACAATGAGATGTCACCTTATACCTGTTAGAATGGTTATTATAAAAAAGACAAAAAATAACAAGTGTTGGCGAGGCTGTGAAGAAGAGGAAACCCCCGTGCACTACTGCAGGAATACAAACTGGTCCAGCCATTGTGGAAAACAGTATGGCAGTTCCTCAAATAAGTAAAAAACAGAACTACCATATGATCCAGGAATCCCATTCCTGGGTACATATCCAAAGGAAATGAAATGAGGATCTTTGGAGGAGGGAAGGGTTAAGATTTTATTCTTATTTGAGAGAGCATGAGCAAAAGAGCACAAGCAGGGGGAGCAGCAGAGGGAGAGGGAGAAGCAGACTCCCCACTGAGGGGGTGCCCCAAAATTAGGATCTTGAAGAGGAATCCGCACACTCCCCCCCCACCCATTTACTACAGCTTTATTCACAATGACCAAGATATGGCAACAGCCTCAATATCCTTTGATAGGTGAATGGATAAAGAAAATGATACACACAATAAAATATTACTCAGCCATGAAAAAAGGAAAGAAAATCTTGCCATTTGTGACAACACGGATTAACATGGAAATGAAACAGGCAAGACAGAAAAAAATAAATACTGTATGGTATCATTTGTATGTGAAATCTAAAAAAAAAAAGAAAAGAAAAAGAAAAGCTGATTTCATAGAAACATAGACTAGAATGGTTGACTGCCAGAGCTGGGTAAGGAGGAAATGAGGAAATGTACCAGGAGTATAAATTTTCAGTTACGAGTATGAGTTCTGGGGATCTAACGTACAGCATGGTGACTATGGTTAATAATACGGTGTTGTACAGCTCAAAGTTGCTGAGAGTAGATCTTAACCATTCTCAACACACACAAGAATTAACCATGTGAGGGGATGGATGTGTTCATATCTTGATTTTGGTACTCATTCCACACAGTGTGTGCGTGTGTGTGTGTGTGTGTGTGTGTGCGTGCACATGCATACACCAAACCATCACACTGAGCACTTTAAACATATACAGTTATATTTGTCCATTATTTCTCAATGAAGTGTGCCGGGAGGGAGGGAGGAATGAACTACTGCAGAGGGAGGAGGAAAAACAAAAAACAAAACCAAAAAAAACGCTAACTGTCCGGTGTGCCCCCTGGAGCTCAGCACACAGTGATGGAAAGAGTGGTAGAAGGAGAAAGGGAGAGTCAATCAAGGAAGGCTTCAGCCAGGCGGAATAATCTTGGAGAGGGAGTAGCCCGACCATAACGCATGGGTTTATGGATGCCTGGGAGTTCCAGGCAAGAAACAGCCTGTAGGAAAACAAAGAGCCGGGAAACCAGAGAATGTGTGAGGATAACGACAGCAGCAGGTTCGCAGAACAACATCACCAACAAGGCAGTGGCGGCTGGGGAGGGAAGCTTATGTGGTCTTATTATTCCGTAAACACCTATTTCTTCCATGCCCAGTCCCTAGAAAGCTCTGTCTTGCTGAATAGAAATTATCCATAACTGTTGATCAAGTCCAAAAACAAGACAGGCCAGGAACTGATGGGTTAACCAGATCAGCTAGGAGTCCCAGGAAGGCTGAAACAGGGAAAGGGGTGTTTCTTAAGCACTTAATGCCAGGTCCTGGGCTACCTGTACCCACATATGAAATCTCATTTAGTAATTACAGCTATCTCTTAGTAAGGAGGAAGTTGTAAAACAGACTAAGTGGCTTGCTCCAAATCAGTCACCTCAGGAAGCAGCTGATGCTTGTGTCCAGGTTGATTTTACTCCACGTCCACTCTACTCCACCTGCCCCTATTCCAGCACTTCAAGGTCTTATGTGTCTTCACACCACGCTATAGAAGCGTATGTTTATTGTTTTTTAAATCTAAGAACATGGAGAAAAACAAGAAGAAAAAAACTTAATTCTTCAAGTGTACATGAGCCATTCAAACACCAAGAAGCCATCAGAAAGAAAGCATATTGTGGTTCCTCAAGAAAGGAAAAAAGAAGTAACTGCCCCTATCACTCCTAATGAGCCCAGCACCAGTGGCCCCGGAAGGTACGAGCATTATAACACATAGTACACTACACCTGCGTGGTTATTCCCCGGTACCATGTTCCCGAGGGGGGATCACACTGCCATGTCGGCTATCCCTGTGGTCACACACTGTCCCAAAGACCACAAGCAAGTAAGACATCTAAGAAAAAGATATTCTTAAACCAAAATATGTCCTTCCACATGGCACTTACAAATTCACAGAAGTAGGACAAAATAGTCATTAAGAACAACAGTGTTGGAGTCAATGAGACCAGGATTCTAATCTGGCTTCCATCACTTCATTATATGACCTGGAGCAACTTAACCCCTCCAAGAAACTCTTAGGTCCTCATCTGTGTCAGGCCTTCTCACTGCACCCTGTATAACAATGTTCAAGAGAGCTCATTTCCTTCTATCGAGGACCATTTTTTTCTACTGTCCATTGTGTTAGTCAACAAGACCATTCAGTGGGATTCCCTCAATGTTCTATGACTACCTTCATTTCACAAACATTCATTTATCACTCCCTACCTGTCATGCACTAAGCCAGCTAGGTGTCTATAAATAAGAGATAATAAGCCCTACTCTCCAAACATCTGACTTTTCTACACCGCTGACTGTAGTTTATATGGGTACATGTAAGGAGCACAGGCTGTGCAATAAAGAAATTACGAAAGCAGTGTTGGTTTCAAGCTTATCTGTATATCGTCACCAATGGGTAGTCTTTCTTTTTCCAGATTAATGATAAGAGAGAAAAAACAATCACTTCAATTCTAGTTATAAAACTTAATGAGATACACACCAAAGCCCCTTCAAGCATAATGGCAGGAAATCCACAAGTCTAGATATCACAAAACAAGAATGAAAGTCACAAATAAAAAACTGGTTCAGACTTTATGATGGCTGTTTGTTAGAAGTTATTAGAGAATTTTTTAATAGAGACTCATCACTAAATTTTGTTGCAAGATAGGTTTAATGAAGCATTTTAACTACAGGTCTAGAATCCAATGTGATACAACTTTTATTTTTATTTATTTATTGAGGGGGGTGGGGTGTAGAGGGAGAAGGAGAGGGAGAACATCAAGTTGGCTCCACACCCAGGGCAGAGCCCAAGCCAGGGCTCAATCTCACGACCCTGACACCATGAACTGCACCAAAATCAAGAGTGAGATGCTTAACCAACTGAGCCAACCAAGTGCCCAACGTGATAATTTTCAAAACTTTCAACATATAGATTATGTTCAAATACAATACACCTAGCAGCCTTTTTCCTATTAGGAGGATATATACCACCATTTTAAGTACTGGTTAAAGTATTTTTATATTCGCAGCAAGACCCAGAATCCACATTTTTCCACCAAAAGTTCTAAGCTACCACACAGATTCAGCCTTTGACAGGAATTACTTCAAAGCAAGCTCTTCAATACGTAGCCACAAAAGAAAAAGAAAGTTTTGAAACTAGATATATATAAAGGACAATGAATGAAATCAGCCTAGATAATATGTTAAATGGCAAATATATTTGCTCCATATTATCCTGAACCCTGAAGTTCAGATATTTCCAGGTGCCCCTGCCCTCTGGCACCAGGACAGATGAACTGCATTCAGGGTCAGGCAGGGTCTAGCTATAAACAGCCATGAGAATGCAGACTAGAGCTCCCTGCCAGTCCCATCACTTAACACAAGCCAGCACTGGGCCTCAGAACTGGGACTTGCTATCCTACTACAGATTCATCAGCTGGGAGAAAGAAAGGAGATTACTGAAATTCCCAGGGAAACAGGGATCTCTCTCCAGCCTCTCCCACTGTCACCCCCCAAAAGGCAGGATGATCATCTCCATTACAAAGGGAGTGGGCATCTCAGCCACTGGCTTTCCAACTTCTTCAAAGACACTGTAATCCACAGTGTTAAAGAGCTGGGACCCTCTGGAATGAAGAAGGGAAGTAAGAAGGACAGGAGGAGGAGAAGATGACCCAACCAGTCCACAAGGTAGAGTCCTGGAAAAGCCAATATCCGGACCAGCTACCCTCCCCCCGTCCCATTTCCATTGCTCCCTGATGGGTAGGGAACATCCATCAGGGAAATCACTAGTATCTGTAATTATCAACTACTCTATCTTATTACATGAATATTAAAACAGTATTAGAAATGACATTTAGGGACGCCTGGGTGGCTCAGTTGGTTAGGCGGCTGCCTTCGGCTCAGGTCATGGTCCCGGCATCCTGGGATCAAGTCCCACATCAGGCTCCTTGATCGGCGGGAAGCCTGCTTCTCCCACTCTCTCTCTCTGCCTGCCATTCTGCCTGCCTGTGCGCTCGCTCTCTCTCTCTGACAAATAAATAAATAAAATCATAAAAAAAAAAAAGAAATGACATTTAAATATGCATTTTCAATGGATGTCTAAAGTTCTTAAGTGTGATTTTACTACTAGTTTTCAGAACCAATCTTCCCCCATAGGAATGTGGCACTTTTCTTCTTCTTATTATTATTATTTTTTAGGAATCTCAATGGGCACATAAAATCCGACATAAAGAAATTCACTTCATAGCTCACTTTAGACAAACCCTAGAAGAACAAAACTTCACATGTTATCTGACACCCATATTAACTCTTGGTGGCTTCCACACGCATGCCTGTAAGCCTATGAAATGAGTGTGACAAAAAACAGCATACCATGAAGTCTTTATCTGTCCCAACCCCTTAGATAGAGTACTTAGTATACATCACTGGAACTTTTCTTCTTTAGTTCTATTTTCAGATAAATCAAATTTGTGAAGACTAGTGGCTTAAAAATTCATTAATTTCAGCATAAAATTTAGTCAATATTTATAAGACAGTTGTAATCCTCAATGTTTATCTTTAAATGATGATAGACTTTTCATCCAAAAGTGTAAAATAAATTTCAATTAAATGAATACTATTATTCATTTTTTATAGCCAGATGCTAAGCCAATGGAGATAAATGAACTATACTCCCCCAAAAGATGATCATTAAGATACAAAAAATTTTTTTACTCTCTTGTCTTTGTAAGAATTATCATTAGGAAAATAGCTAAAATGACTAAATCTGAGAATCTGGCCACTTCTGACACAAATCTGAATACAGATTTCTAAATCTTCAAATTCTTTTTGAAAAAAATACATCTATATGTACACATATAATGAGACACTCACAGACACACACAGACACACACAGATACACACAGTACACCTGGTCAAATGAAATCAAAAGTTTCAATTGGCAACAGAGATTTAATGCATTTGAAAAGAAAAACTAAATTTATTTTTAAAAGTCATTTAAAATTAGATACCACAGGCGCCTGGGTGGCTCAGTGGGTTAAGCCTCTGCCTTCAGCTCAGGTCATGATCCCAGGGTCCTGGGATCGAGCCCCACACCGGGATCTCTGCTCAGCGGGGAGCCTGCTTCCCCCTCTCTCTCTGCCTGCCTCTCTGCCTACTTGTGATCTCTGTCTGTCAAATAAATAAAATCTTTTTAAAAACAAAAATAAATAAATAAATAAATAAATAAAATTAGATACCCCAATAATCACTATTCTTCACCTGTGTGCACTTCTTTGATTTTATAATAACTTTGCTCAATTCTTCTTCAAAATCTTTCAGTTTCACACTGATTTTCTTAAAAATACCATATTTAAACACTGATAATTAAAACACTGTTTCTAAGTCCTACTTCTAAAGAGACATCATGTACAGTCCTGACTGGTTTTGTGCATGAATACTTAAAATTATTTGGTTTGGTTTGGTTTGGTTTCAAAGCCTTTTCAGGGACACCTGAGTGGTTCAGTCGGTGAAACGTCGGACTCTGGGTTTCGGCTCAGGTCATGATCTCGTGGTCACCAGACCGAGCCCGCCTCAGCTCCACACTCAGGAAAGAGTCCGCTTGAGAGTCTCTCTCTCTGCCCCTCCCCCCGCGTGGGCTGGTGTGCCTGCTCTCGCTCTCTCTCTCTAATAAATAAATACATCTTTTTAAAAAAAGCCTTTCAGAATCTCTAGCCAGTTCCTCGTCGTGTTATGTTCATAAGCTCGGTGTTTATCGTGCTGCCGTAATGATACAAAAGAGGCCCCCAGGCCCATCCAATGCCAGAAACTGAAGAAACACCATTTCCTCCAGGAAGGAAAAGAAGCGACCGGGCACATCTTTTTCAAGTTCCACTTTATCCAAACCACCCAACACACAGGAAGGACCACGGGGAAAAGTGATGCAAAGCAGACAGCCTGACGCTCATTTCCGTTCAGTGCCGACTCAGGCACGCGCGGGCCGCCGCTACGGCACCTCGCCCGCGGGGAGACGCAGGGTCAAGGGCGCCCCCCGCGGAGTGTGCCGCAGAACGCGAGGTCTGGGGGGCGCCAGGCCGAGCCGCCGCAGCGCGCCGGGAAAAAGCCAGCACGCTGCCCCTGACCACGGGGCAACTCACTGAACGTTCCGTTACTTTCTGAAACGAACATTTGAGGGCTTTTCCGTCTGTCTTTCCATAAAAGATGATTTCGTCCGTAGAGCAGTCGCATTTTGGCCTCAAAGGCACAGAGTGAGATTTCAGGGGCGGGCGTGCGAGCAGTGCGAGACCTGCGGCTCTCCTTCCGAGATGAAGCCCTATTTCTAAGGGGTCACCCGGCAAGCGGATTCTCCTTCTTATCCTTCAACTGCAAAGGCAGACATCGAGAACGCCTAAATGAAAAAATAAAAGCATTCCGAAGCATCCCGGAGACCTTCAGACTACTGCCTTCAGACACTGCACACGCAACACTGGGAACGCACAGACAGCAACACAAAACCGTGTTTCTGATAACGACACCACCCCGAAGTCGTCACGTTCAGGGAAAGAATCAAATCTTCCAACAGAACAGCTCGCTCGGCCTTGCGCAGGCAGCGGTCTGTTCACACCTCGCACACCGTTTACGTGGGGACACTTGTGTCTTAGCAACGATGCCCACGGAAAGGGGTGCCAACGAACGCTCTCCCAGGCTCTGCCAGGCCCCTGGAGCAGGGAGGCATCTCTGCCGCTGGGCACCTCCCGCCGGCTTTCACCTGTCTGCTGGCCAACCCCCGGGGGCAGCCGGGGCTCGTGGGGGTCACACAGGACGGGCACCAGTCCCTCATCGCCAACCTCAGTGTCCATAAATGTCTCCACGATGGCACTTCAGGCCACCATAAAACTTGCATTTTAACATCCGGCTCCTTTTTAACATTTTAACATTTTAACAAAGCTCCTTTGTTACTCTCTCATACGTCCGGACTGTCATTTGTGCACCTTCTGTTGGTCATCAGAGATCAAAGCTGTCCATCAGAGTGTGTAAGGGGCAGAAGGAGAGGCCACAGAAGGCTGTCCAGCACAAGCTGCCGAGCGTTGCATCCTAAGGTAGCTGCGAGCATTTGCAGGACGGCGTGGGGCGGTCTGGGGCTGAGAACACAGCCCGACACACTCCCACTCGCAGGCTAAGAGCACACTATACCCTTGAAGCGCAGAAGACATGGCCAGAGTGCCGTGATGGGTCGTGTGTATATGCAGATAGACACCCATATGGTCGTGTGTATACACATGTTTTTATAGGAAAATATTTCTGAAACAAATACCATTTTAACGAGTCAGCACTACAGCAGGCCGTGCTGAATGGGGTATTCGTGTACAAGGAACACTGTGGCCACAAGTCATTTTCAGATGTCTATATAGAAAATAAGATGCACTAGGGATGCCTGGGTGGCTCAGTTGGTCAAGCAGCTGTCTTCGGCTCAGGTCATGATCCCAGCGTCCTGGGATCGAGTCCCACATTGGGCTCCTTGCTCAGCAAGAAGCCTGCTTCTCCCTCTGCCTCTGCCTGCCACTCTGTCTGCCTGTGCTCGCTCTCTCGCTCTCTCTCTGACAAATAAATAAATAAAATCTTTGAAAAAGAAAAAATAAGATGCACTAAATCACATTTAAAGGAAATCATTTCCATGATGATTGCAAAACCAAGTACATTTTCAACTTGAAAACAGTATAAACCATTTAAAAGAAATCACAGAGTATAGACAGTTCTCACAGCTATTAATTACATCTTAAAGTCTGTGACAGTTCTGTTTATGCACTGGACAGACTGTAATCCACAGTTAAGTCCATATTCACATAAATTACAAAGGTATTTATAAAGTAGCATACATAGGTCAGACCTCCAAATGTAAATGTACTATTTAAAACCTAGAGAGACCCCGGATAAACAAGGCAGATTCAACACTTAGATCTAGTAGCATTCCCTCCTAAAAACAAAAATGACAATACACTTTGCTTTTTCATTTGCTTTTTTGTTTGTTTGTTTTTATAAAACAAGCCCACAAGAACAGGAACAACAACAGCAACAAAATTTTGGATGCTAGAAACAGATGGACAATTAGGAACGAACTCAGCCAACACAGTTAACAAGGCAGAATTTTCAAAAGGCTCAGAAAGTGGGGGTACCAGATACCTCTGAGAGCACAGTGGTGGGATGAGGGTGTGTGTTGGGAAGGGGGGAGGTCCTCTCCCACCAAGCATAGCATCTCCCTCAACCTGGCAGAAACCCAGAGATTTATTCCTGGAGGAAGTGAAAAACAGTGATTCTCCAGAACCATGTCCATAGAAGGGCTGTGGTTCAGCAATACCTACTAAATACTGATAAATACTATATACCCCATACGGCCCTCTTCCCATGGTAAATCTGAGGCCAGTCCATTAGGACAGATCTAAATATATACTGGAATAGGAGCACAGGGTGTCCCTAATTCCCCTAAACAGCCCACCCAGCTACGTCACAGTAGAGCTTATGATCAGCAAGCCGTGCCACAGCATTTGGACGAGGAAGAATTATTGGTAGCTGAGGAAAGCCTTTGGGGCGGGGGGAGGGGGGGGCAAATTTGAAGGTAGTGAAATGATGCAAAACACATGCTAATATCTCAATGAGATAAAAAATAATCTATCCTGAAACAGGAACAAAATTCTATTAAAACAAAATTAAAAAGAAGAATTAAGAAAAGGAAAAAAGAGGAGGAGGAGAGGCAGGAGGGATGAAGAAGAGTGGGGAGAGAGGCCTAGAAAGAGCCTTGGAAATTAAAAATAAAATAGAATGAAGAACTCTTCCAGAAGCGGGAGTAAAAAGAAAATGACTACAAAAATAAGTAGAAAAGATAAGCCCAGTAAGTCCAGTATGGGGTGACAAAGATCCTAGAAGGAGAGAAGAGGAAAAATGAGGGGAGGGGGAGATTTAAAAAAAAAGTAATTCAAGACATGACCCCAAGGTCAAAAGAGTACACAGGGCAGTGGATAAAAAGGGACTGAGGTGAAATTCAAAGACAATGGAGGAAGACAAGCCGTGACAATGGTCAGGGAGGGTGGAGAGACACAGTGTCTAGAAAGCACCCGCTTCAAAATTCTAAAAGGAAATGATTTCCAAACTGCTATTCCCAGTCAATCTTTAGGGTCATCTATGAGGAAAATAAAGACTTTTTCAGACATGCAATATCTTAAATTATACTTCCCCACACCATTCCTGAGAAAGCTACTGGAGGACGAGCTGCACCAAGATAAGAAAGACACCAAATCCAGGAAACCAGAGATGCCACACTGGAAGAGAGGTGGAGAGAAATTCCAAGGTCCCCAAATGTGTGCGCCAGACACACGGGAACCCAGAGAGGGCCCAGCAAGCCAGAGGAACTAGCAGAGAGTCCTCTACAAGATGAAACTGACTGCACGCCCATTGGAACTGAATGACTTACATCAAAAGGTGGGCAGTTGTGATCGATTAAAAATCCTAAGCAGAGTGAGTGATGAGTACATGTAGAAAATTAAGGAAAAGTCAATCCTTGGCTGGGAGAAAAACAAAGCCCTGCGCAGGAGAGGAGACCTGTTTACTGCATGGCTCATTTCCGAATAGAGTTCCCCAGGTCTCAGTAATGTCAACACGACAGCGATCAAACCCAAGCCACAACAAAGGTACACCAAGAGGATGAGCAGGCACGAGCAGGACTCATGCTTGTGGCAAGGACAGGGTAAAAAGGAGCATTAAATCGTCACCTTAAACCAGAAAGCAGCAACGCAAGGAAATGTCATTCAAAAATATGGAGGCATCCTTGCAGAATCAGCTAAACGAAAGAGTTCAAAGTGGTTGTCTCTGGGGGCATGAACAGGAGAGAGGAGGGCAGTGACTACTGTTTGCCAAGGCAGATCTTGTACAACCACTGTCTTTGAAAACCATTCACATCTGTAACCTTGATACAAACAAAAACTTTCTTAAAACTAGGCTAAAAGAAAAGATTAAAGACACTACTAGGAGAGAAGTACAGTATCATAAGCCAAAAAAATGTTTAAAGCCATACTTTATATATTACCATTACTTAGAATCAAGCTAAAAGCCCAGGGGAGGCATTGAGGGTATATTCACTGCTCAAAGCACACTTCTGAAAGACAAGATAACAATTTGTCAGAGAGCGTCCTCTCCTTATCTCCCTCAGAGAGCTGCAAGATTATTAATCTTCAGAACACAAAGAAGTGGAAAACTACAATTCCCAGTATACCCTGCAGCCCATTCAATTACTTTAAGTACAGGAGGCTTTGCTATGAGGGAGAAGATTAATTTTAAGAAAATATAGAACTAGTTCTCACAAGCCATTTCTAGCCCACTGTGTTCTACAGACATAATTTTTCCATTCTCCTCTTGAAGAAAAAGAGGAGAGAAAATAAATCATCTGTGAGGGGTTGAACACTATTTTTTAGTTACTTCAAAGAACAATTTCAAGTTGATGGCCCTGAAAGTCTAGGAACACAGAATGTTCGAACTAGCAAGAAACTGAGAAGTCCGAGAATCTCTTCTCCCTTCTGCAAGCTGCACACACCCACTTGTGCAGATGAAGAGCCCACGGCTCAGAGAGGTTCTATGCCCAATGAAAATGCTCAGGAGCTATGTGTACCATGGAGAGCAGAATAACTCACTTATCATCCATTCATCAACTGAAAACATTTCTGGCGATTACTATATGCACACGGAACTGGGATATCCATTAACCTAGGTTCCTTTTGCTATTCCAGACTTTTGGTAAGTCACTTAATATTTTAATTGCTTCAGTTTCCCCATCTATAAAATGAAGATACAACTACCCAATATTTCACAAGGAAGTTTATGAGAATGGAGCAGACATGTTTCTTTAAAATTCTTAAAGAAAAAAAAATACAGACAGAATACTATCCTGAAATACACAAACTAACACAACCAAGTCAAACACAATATATCCAAAATCACACCCATCATCATTCTCCACAAAACTTGCCTCTCCTTTGACGCCTGGGTGGCTCAGTTGGTTAAGCGGCTGCCTTCGGCTCAGGTCATGATCCCAGCATCCTGGAATCGAGTCCCACATCGGGCTCCTTTGCTTGGCGGGGAGCCTGCTTCTCCCTCTGCCTCTGCCTGCCACTCTGCCTGTGCTCGCTCGCTCTCTCTTCCTCTCTCTCTGACAAATAAATAAATTTAAAAAAAACAAAAAACTTGCCTCTCCTTTTATACTCAGGCTCTTGACTATTGGAACCAAAGTTTTCTCCTACATCCAAAGCAGGAGCATGGAGTCGTCTAAGACCTCCTCTCACATCCTGTACCCTCTTATCCCAACATAATCAACCTCCATGCCCCACGCCCACTTTACCTTCTATGCAGACTTAAAGTTATAAATGACAGCTTAGTCATTTCAGGCTGTAACAGAATTATCATAAATCAAGTGGCTTATAAACAACAGAAATTTATTTCTCACAGTTAGGGAGGCTGGGACATCAAAAATCAAGGACAACAGTTTCAGTGCCTGGTGAAAGCCCGCTTCCTGGTTCATGGTCAGACGCCTTCTCACTGTGTCCCCACATGGGAGAGTGGGCAAGGGAGTTCTCTGGGGTCCTCCTTACAAGGACACTAATTCCTTTCCTGAGGGTTCTGTCCTCATGACCTAATAAGCACCTCCCAAAGGCCCCTCCTCCTAATACCATCACCTGGGGGCTAGGTGTCAACACAGGAATTTTGTGGGGCACATTCAGTCTCACCTTTTTAATCCCTACAGTACAAATCAATGGGGGTCCTACTTTATTCTGCTCAGAATAGGCTGTTCTCTCTCTTGAGGTTCTTTCTCTGTAAGTCCTTCTTCCCCATCACGCACTGGGGAGAAAATGATCTGACTAAAATGCTCATTGCCAAGGTCTCCTTCTCTTCCCCCTTAGAATGAGAAAGGCTCCATTTTGCTTACAGGATCAAGTCAGGCTTCCCAACTTGGCATTCGGAGCTCTCCATGACCCAAGCATCCCTCCCAGCATCACCTCAAGTGAGCTGCTCACAAGCAACTAAACGAGTTCACTCCACCTTGCCCCCCCTCATGCTATACTGTCTGCCTGAAACACGGGGCCCACCTTTTCTTTAAATGACTTGTTCATCTCATGAAACTCCGCTCATTTTCTGATCTAAGGCATCACCTGTTCGCCCTAGTCCTCCTAAGACCGCAAGCTCCCCGGGGCGTTAAGGAAGTAACTCAGCCAGACCTGCAACTGCGGGTTCGGGCACCAGGCGGGCACAAAGTGGGCGCTCACAGGTGCAGAAGCCCTCGTCGCAGACTGGAACAATCTGTGCATCCCGCCTCCTTTCCTTCCTTCACTCCTCAGACCACTGCAACTTAGCTCTTCCTGTCAAATCACAGCAACAACAACCAAAAAAAGTATCTCTGGCCACTTCTTAATCCTTTCCTCTCGACTCTCCCGCAGCACTGGACACTGCTGGCCACTCCACACTCCTCTGCACAGGCCCTCCCCCCACCTCGCTCAGGGCACAATTCTCTGGCGTGCGCTTACTGCTCTGCCTTCTTTACCACACCGGCTCGCTCCCTCCTTGATCTCTTGTTTTGCCATTCACCTCTTCAGTACTTGGGTTCCAAGGTTTGTCCCCCTCCTCTTTTATACTCCTTAGGCAACGCCCATCCTTTCCAATGGCTTCTACTATGAACCTACAATTCTGATTCTCAACCCAGGTTCCACAGGGTCCAGGACCGCCCCCTCCCCCCGAAAAAGTAAAATAAACCCACTGGGGGTGGGCTCACCATGTACACTTTGTTAAAGTTTCCCAGTTGATTCTAAAGCGATGCCAGGACTCAGAACCAATGAGCCACACCACAACTTTAGAATGGACCCTCAGGATTCTACCTTCAGCATCCACAACTGCCCTGACCCGTATTTCCGACAAATTAAACATCTGTACTTCCTGCAGGCTACCACCATAAAAACAAAGTCCCCGTCTTCTCTCAGATCTACTGCCCCTCCTCTGTTTCTATAGCAACATCTAACCAGATGCCCAAAAGCCCTCCCTTGCCTTACCTGAAGCTTGGTTATGAAGATCCTGATACCTCTCAGGCCCTGATAGGGTCACACTGATCATTCCCCCTTCTTCAGGGCCCCCTGTCCAGTCTACTCTCCACACGCCAGCAATCAACTTTTGGCATACAAATTTCATCGTTCCTCCCGGCTTAAAACTTCCTACAAATAAAGAAATCGCTCCCATGCAGACATGGTCAAGTTCAAATTTCTTGGAATGGTATATACATTCACAACCTTTGTCTAATCTACTTTCCCAATCCAAACTTGTCTCGCATTCTCCAATGCCTTCAGCCCTATGAGAATCACAGGACGCTTCAACATACCTTTCAAGTTTAGGATTATAGAACACTGAATATGCTGTTTTCACTGCCAAGGATATGAGGCACACACACAGAGTTCAAATGTTACCTACCTTCCTGTCAAACCTACCCACTTTACCCTCCACAGAATCACTGTCTCCCTCCTGGGATTCTCACAGCTTTCCCGCAGATCTCTATCTTACTAATGACCACACGAAATAAGGTTGTTGGCACACCTGCTCTCTGGTTCTCCACGTGCTCTGTGAGAGCCTAGAACATATATCTTTGTTCCAAAGTGAGTTTTTGTTACGTTAGAGAAATTATGAAACGCTGGTTGTACAAAAGGCAAACACGCCAGCACAAACGGTGTACTTAAATAGACCAATGATTCTAAAGAGACTCAGATGATCGTAGGCTAGAAAATAGCACACACACACCTCCCCCCACAGCCAAAAAAAGAGACAGAGAGGGAGGGAGGGAGAGAAAATTTCTGTTTTCAGTTCTCTGTTCTAATTATGAAAAGCATAGAATGCTGTTCCTAAAAAAAATCAATTATAGACATCTTAACTAAATATCTTTTGTGGGAATTACTGAATACTCCATTATATGGAAGTCAGAACTATCCTTCTGTCAAATGAAGACTAGAATCCTTTTCTTCTCTTAAAATCATCCCCAAGTAAATGGAAGAGTAAAACTACAGCTTGGTGTGGATGTTAGATAATTAACTTGCAGGAAGATCAAAATTTACAGCTCTGGACTATGCTAATACTATCATTTCATCTTACTACCTTTTTATTGGCATCAGTCCCATTTTTTAATGATCTTCTTGTTCCTGACTATTAGAAATTATTGGCAGTTTACACTAACAGGCTTCCGTCATGTTTCATTTCCAAATCCTATCGTGGCCGTTCACTCCAATCAAAACCAAAATAGATCAATTTTTAAGATGGAAAAAAGGGGACATTAAAAAAATAAATTATGCAAACAATCCAAAATCCTTCCGATAGGATCTATAATAAATTCTGAACATCAAATAAGATTGTAAAGAACTATTAAATCATTAAATATATGCTACACCCATTTCAGAAAATGAAACTTGAGTACACAGCATTCAAAATTTGTAAGAAAGCACATTTTTCTGCATAAGAAAATGTATCTGTAAGTATGGGTGCTTTTACTCACATTGTCTCACTTATGCCACAGGCAGAGCTTGTGACTTACTGGGCAGGGAGGTGAAATGCGGAATGCTTTCATGGTTTATCGGATTCTCAAATTCAAATCAGTACTGTGCCCTGGCTCTTAAAATTAAAGTCTCTCCCTATACCCCCACCCCCTTTTAAAAATGAGGATAAGACCAAATGGCTGAAGCAACTCCTGCTGCATGCAATTATGTAACTAGACAAGAAGGGTGTGAAAGTTTGAATGAAAATATTAGAAGTGACAGCTTTCCACCTCAGTCTCTCTGTGCCCTCTCCAAACTGCAGGGAGCAGATGGTAATTTTCAAGCACATTTAGACCAGGCTTGGAAGGACAACTCAGTGATAAAGAAATAACTGCACGGGAGGGGGGGGAGAAAAAAAAAAACAGCAACAACCACATGTTTTGCAACCTACAGTTTTTAATCTAGAAAAGCTTTAGTATCGGTTAACACAAACGGAAAAGCTGCCACACGCACAGTTCTATATAAAATGCTGGTATATAAATTATAAAATAAATTTTTAACAGTTTCCTTTTCACATTTGCACTATAGTATGCCAGTAAATACGGAATGTTTAAGGGGGGGAAGAGCCCAAAACCAAAATCTAAATGTTAGAGAAGTCACTGAACAGGGAATACTAACTCTTCCCAGCTCTCCATCCCTTCAAGGCCAAAAACTAAGGCAGCGGGTGACCGTGCCGACGGCATCAACCGCAGTCCTGCTCTCCAGCGTAAGGGCCCACCAGGTCTGGGGCAGGAAGTTTAAAGGAAAACAGGAAAGGAACAAATTGACACTCTTGATTCATTTTTATTACAAATACAGAACCGACCACCGCACTAGTTAAGGAACAGAAAGCCACTTGCCTCCTCTTCTCTTGAAGCCACACTAAAAAGACAGAAAACGAAAGCAGCTCCAGAACAGGTGACCAGCCCCTCTGTCAGGGCCCCTCTCCCAACCTCCAATTTCCAGTTCGAACAGAAATTTCAGAAAAAGGCTCTCGTCCACACGGACGGCCTCGGGGTGCCAACAAATAGCGATGCTCGGACCAGGAGGGCCTGGCGGAACCCCCACACCAGACGTTTGGAGTCAGGCCAAGGCCACGCGGCCCCTGCTTCTACCCACAGGGCCACCTGTCCTTTAATTTCAAGTGGCTTATGCCTGGCATTTAAGCTTCGCAGGAGCTACACACTGCCTGGACGTGGGGAGGACACAAGGGCTCGGACGCTCTCCCAAAATCGTGGGTAACAGAAAGAGAGCACATGGTTTGGTCTCCGGAAAACCTACGGTCAGCCTTTGACACTTCTAACTGTATAACCTTGAGAATGTTCCTCAACCTGGGCCTCCATTCCCTTACGTGGAAAACGGTACCACCACCAGCGCCATCTAACTGGGCCATTACAAGGTTCAAGCGAGAGTACGGGATGCAAAAGCACTTAGCCATGCGCACTAACCTTCCTAAGGCCGTGTTCTAGCTGTTGGGATGCTTCAAGCAAGGCCAGGGCAGGAAATACAAGTTTCCCACAATCTCAGCTGCCACCACAGAACACCAGAGACTCAACCATAAACCTTTCTGGGCCATGACAACCGTGGAGTAAATCAGAAGTCAGAGACCCCAAATTGCAATCTCTTGGCCATTCAGTTTAGACACTGCTTCAACCATTTTTTCTAATTTTCTTCCCCTTACATTTTATGCTACAGGGTCAACAAAATATGACTGACATATTTTACAATGAAGCAGACCAATGAGTTTTTACACAATAGGGGTTACTAGATCTAAGCATTTTAAAAGCTGACATCATTTCTTTCCACGTGTGTATGAGAATACACACACACACACACACACACACACAAAACATGCAATAAATGGACTACAACTCATACATAAACGTATATGCAAACATAACATACACGGCTATCAGAAAACCAAACAGGACCATCCTCGGAGGAACAAAAGCCCA
Source organism: Mellivora capensis (assembly GCA_004024625.1). Classification (NCBI taxonomy): domain Eukaryota; kingdom Metazoa; phylum Chordata; class Mammalia; order Carnivora; family Mustelidae; genus Mellivora; species Mellivora capensis. The sequence goes on along the minus strand of PISX010001432.1, from coordinate 134,541 downwards.
GCGCTGGGGAGGCGGCGTGGCAAAGCGGTGAAGAGTCTAGAGCAGCTCTAACAGAATTCAGTTCCGACAGGGCCACTACAAGAAGTGGGGAAAGGGACTTAACCGCTCTGCGCCTCGGTTTCGTCATCCGTAAAATGGGACGGCGGTATGTACCCCATGGAACTACTAGAGAGATGAATGAATTAATATATGCAAAATGCTAAAAACAGCATGTGGCACACAGAGGGGTGCTGCAAATGTCCATACGGTAATTCAGTGCGTCCTGAAAAGTATAGATTATACAACGATCTTGTACACATGGATAGAGGGTTCTATACATTCATAGAGCTGAATGTATTGGTTTATACATACACACATCTTTCCATATGGTATCTGCAATAAATCCACTTGGGTTAACATGAAGCAACATAAGCTGAGTGTCTGCCCTGTGCCAGGCACTGTTTGAGGAGCTCAATACATATGAACAGGATTAATCCTCATAATCAGCCGACAAAGAAACTAAGGTCCAGAATGACTCCAGAACCCACTATCTTTTCCACTATGTGTCATCAGTCTACACGAACACAGTTGTAATTACAATACGTGAACACAGATTACAGAACCAAATTTTTTCCTTACAAATCAGATAAGAGAATAAGCCATTATATTCATATTATTTTCAACAGCTGCCTTTTTTATAACAATACCATAGCATCTCTAAGGATCCAAGAGAGTAGTCATCTGGTTTCTATATTCCAGAGCTAATTTCTCTGATAAAAATCAGTGGATTATCTATTCCCATCTCTAATTGTGGGATTTCAAACACACACACACACACACACACACACACACACACTTTCACGTAACAGATTTAGGAATCTGTTTGAAAGGACGGACTGCTTTGATGAACTGAAGGACTCGTGGTGTTAACCAATACCCATATAGCTAACTTACTGCTTGATTATTAACGTTTCACCATAATTACAACGTGATTGTTTTATAACTTTTATCGGAAACACTGCCTCAAATAGATGATATTTTGTCAAAACAGAGAACTAAAAAAAAAAGTAAACATATAGTTCAGTTAAGCGATTATTCATTTGTGAAATAAATACCAGTTAAACCAGGACAACATGTGAAACACACAGAACAGGTCTGCTGTACTGTTGACCATAATCACATACTCTATTTTAACATAAATGTTCCACAACAGCCTGTATACCACAGAATGCAAACCTGGATGAATGCACTTGTATACAATAATATTTTCTTTAAGATTTTATTTATTTATTAGAGAGACAGATCACAAGTAGGCAGAGAGGCAGGCAGAGAGAGAGAGGGAAGCAGGTTCCCCGCTGAGCAGGGAGCCCGATGCGGGGCTCGATTCCAGGACTCTGAGATCATGACCTGAGCCGAAGGCAGTGGCTTAACTCACTGAGCCACCCAGGCGCCCCTCAATAATATTTTTGTTGCTAAAGTTCACTTGCAGTATAAATTCCCAGCTTTTGAAAATTAAAGAGCAATTTGCTCATTAACTTGCTGTTAATGTATCACCAACCCTCCCTGAAAAATTCCCGCTAATTCTGAATAATAATTTAAATATTACAAACTTGGTCTTCCAAAACTGGACATCATTCCCAATCTCCCTGACCCATGTTCCTTTATCCCTTCCTGCGAGATTAACCTGCCACTGATGACGTTACTTTTACTTCTGACACATACTCCATTCTATATGAGAAGCATCCGCCCCTTCCCTAACAGCCCTGAGCTAGCAGTTATCAATAAAAGTCTTATCAAATGGGTCAACTAGATAAGAAGTGTCTAATGGCTACCTGGAAATTAACAGGACAAAGCAATGAAAGAAACAAAACCCACATTACCACCTAACAGGTTTTGTTAATTTATTCTGATGGCCCTGTTTTTGTTTTAATTATTAATGGTAATTACAGCAGTTAATGTGCTGTACCATTTTTGCAGAAGAAATGAACTCTCAATATAATAAAATCATCCCAAATCTTTCACTGTCTCACCTGTGCCCAATATATTCAAACACAACAACCAGATCACATCATGTCAGTTGACTTCTGGGGTCAGAAGCACTTCCACACTGACTGGACCATTTGAGGGAAGGTGGAAAGGAGAGTTGAATCCTCAGTCATTTACATCATTCAGATCTAAAGCACAGGAAATAGAACAGTCTAGATTTTTAGATTTCCTCAGTCCTGAAACAATTTGTGTCTATTCTGAGATATGCCCCAGTACCTTGGGTTCTGAAGAGATTGCTTAATAAGCCTGAAGTACTGAACCACTCAAATCAGCATGTTCTCCTACTCCATCAGCCCTGACCCCTGCCTCCCACACTCCCAAAGGGTCTCTAAACTGCCTCAGGTATGGAGGGTAAGGATTTCCACAGAAAACCCCCAAATAAGAATTAACAACCACTCAAGCCCCAAAAAATCCCATTTCAAAAACACTATTTCAAATACATTCTAGCTCATCATGGCAACTGTGTTCAATTATCAGGAAAAGAAAGAAAAGAGAGGAGAGGAGAGGACAGGAGAGGGGAAGGGAGGGGAGAGGGAGGGAAGGAAGGAAAGAAGGAAGGAAGAAAGAAGGGAAGAAAGAAAAAGGGAAAGTTAGCTAGCTAGCTTTGGTTCATAAATTGTTAATGTCATAATTCACAACTCATTGAAGAACCATATGTTTTGTGAAAACATTCAAAACAACATTTTCACACACATACATTATGTGTGTGTATGTGTGTGTGAGTAGGTGTGTATATGTACGTGTGCATGTGTGTGGTTTTCTGTGAGTTCTACTGGCAAATTCTTTATGGGTATCATCTTATTTAACCCTCATAAAAACCTATGGAGGCAGGTAGTAATACCAGACCCCCATCTTAGAGATGCAGAAACCACCTCTCACAGGTTAAGAATGAGCTTGAGAGCTCAAAAGCCAGTGGGAAGGAGTGTGAGGGTAACACAACATAAGGACAACTGTGCTGGCAAATCCAAAGAAACAAGGAGTCAGACCTTCATCCTACCATCAAATGCCTCAGCAGAAGAACAAGGAAGCAGGCTTCTGACAGGCTCCAGCTGTACCTACCCCAACCCACAGGGTGACCTGAGAGTAGACCAAACAAAGCCTCCCGTGAAAAGAATACCAGGGCCCGAAGTGACCAACTTTGGGATCTACCATTAGGGCCCATTATCATGCCCCAAGTGGAAAGAAAACTCATCATCAAGACAATCCTAGGACTCTTGGGGGCGCCTGGGTGGCTCAGTGGGTTAAGCCTCTGCCTTCGGCTCAGGTCATGATCTCGGGGTCCTGGGATCAAGCCCCGCATCGGGCTCTCTGCTCGGCGGGGAGCCTGCTTCCTCCTCTCTCTCTCTGCCTGCCTCTCTGCCTACTTGTGATCTCTATCTGTCAAATAAATAAATAAAATCTTAAAAAAAAAAAAAAAAGACAATCCTAGGACTCTGAATGAAGAAAATGACAAGACTGTCCTAAAGAATATATCAAAGTATTTCAAATCACTTCCATGTAGACTTTGCTCTAGTCTCACAACACATTAGGACACAGGCTGATTTAATGGCTATAATTCCAATGCGTTAAGACTTAAAGCACAGGTATAAACCCGGAATTCTGAAGTTCTAATTTCTAATCCAGTTCTATAAGATCATAAAGTACTACCCTACACTACGATCCTAGTAGGTGTGTCAAACAGACTGCACATGTGCCAACAACACGTACGGTACATTCCTCCAGGTAACATTAAAGGTTTCTAGGTATTTTCCCTCCTATCAGCATTATAACGAGATTCTGCTGCATTTTTACATTAAGCTCAGAAAGGCATAAGGAAGGTTTGGGTTTTCAAGCCTAAATCTGTTTGGTAAACCTCTCTTTCTCTGTTCTCCCAATTAAATGGGGGAGGAAGAAACATTGAGTATAAAAACTCAACTGTTGGGACGCCTGGGTGGCTCAGTTGGTTAAGCAGCTGCCTTCGGCTCAGGTCATGATCTCAGCGTCCTGGGATCGAGTCCCACATCCGGCTCCTTGCTCAGCAGGGAGCCTGCTTCTCCCTCTGCCTCTGCCTGCCACTCTGTCTGTGCTCGCTCTCTCTCTCCCTCTCTCTCTGACAAATAAATAAATTTAAAAAAAAAAACTCCTTAAAAAAAACTCAACTGTAAATGAAAAGAAAGAACCTAGTCTCTAGGAAAGTCTTATCTCTGGGAACCCTAATGATTATATCTGAAAGCTTTAAATCACAGTAAAGCATAGCTCACAGGCATGGGAAAATATAAGTCATTAGCTATTAATAGAGCCAGAGAGCCAATTGTAATTAAATCATAGTTTAATTTTCTGTATAATCCTGAGTTAGTCTTGACATGTTTCCTTGTGGTCAGTTTTAGAAAAACATCTGCTAATGGTAAAATTCTGGGTTCAGAGAGAAAAAAAAATTATATCCTTCTGGCTGGAAAAGAGTCATAGTCATAAGAGTCTCATTTTTATGAAAACATTGTATTAATAAAGCCCAATCACTGGCCCCTAAATTTATTTTTAAAAGAGACTTAAACACAGAAACCAACTGAATTTATGAAGGCTACTACAAACTGAACAAACAAAATATTCTCATTCAAAGTCGCCGCATGCTTACGCCAGAGATAAAGAGTAGAAATGGAACGTTCCCTGATTTGGAAGAAAATATGTAAATAACAAGGATCTACACAACTGGAAATGTCCCTTTTCCAGACTAACCTAACACTTAGAGCTAACAACTGCTCTGTAATACCTTCAAAGGAAAAGCAGCAGATTCCCAGCCCATGGGTATCCATTTACTGCCAATTTTGCTAAAGATCATTTAGCTGACTACGACTCAAGCCTAGAATTTTTTAAAAAGCCACATCAGCTATGAACATGTGCTGGGCTTTTTCATTATTGTAGTACTCTACATGAAGGGCTCGATCAATAAATACTCAAATAAATTAACTGTGCAAGAAGTTTACTGTACTTCGTCATGTGAATGCTGAAATAGTAATTTCAACTAACAATCTTTGCAAAATTCCATGTTGCGCGGTGCAGGCCCAACTCAAGCCCACTCCTGACACCCTACAGCTATAAATTATCTCTGGAGCTTGGAAGGGAAAGCTAGGCCAGGTCTGAAATAGCACAGCAGTTGGACAGTTCCAGCTTGGAGAAAGCAGACCCTGCAATAACCTAGATCCGCAGCCTACAGTCTAATCCACCGTCCCAGAGAGAACAGGTCCTTTCCAAAAAACGTCTTCCTTTAAAAAATACACTCGTTATTTATACTTCTTCAATATACAATTAAATATGGGAGTGTCAAAAGCAAGCCGGAAAACAGAAGCTGCAGAATAACAAGGAACAAGCCGAATCCTTAAAGACGGGATGATGTTTGCAGAAAAAAAGAGGGTGTACGCTTCCTTTTCAAAGTCAGAAGCTCTGAGTCCCCTTTCCAGGCTTCTGAGGACTGAGGAACAGCCCTGACTGCTGCAGGGGGCCCTGGCATACACAGAGAACCCAAGGTATCAGACTCTTTACGTATGTAAGAGGAACACTGAAGGAACCAGAGCTCGTGCAGGGCGACACAGTAAGGATAATACAGAACCACAGAACACGTAGTGAACTGTGCCCCACGCTGTTAACAAAAATTTGTTAGACATATATGCAAAATTCTAGAGAGGCATGTAAAACCTTGTTAACCAGTTTTTATCTCTGGATAGAAGGACTATGGAGGAATTTATGTCTCAATCTTTGTTACATTATCTGGACATTTTACAGAAAATACCTATCATTTCTCCTGTCAGAAAAAAAATATATAAGCCATCTTTCCTTTTTTTCATTTTTTAATTCAATGTGGCTTCAAAGAAAGATTGATTGTAAGTTTAGCATCTTCAACCCGGTTGCTGGCTTTCAAACATGTCTACTGAGCCCCAGACCATTTAGAATAAGACAAAAAGCAAAAACAAAACCCCCAAAAAAAACAGCTGCAAGGAATACAGCAAAACTAGTTATATGACATAGGCCTTAAATAGGTCACGCTGATCAAATTTAAGTATGCAATTCTTTCTACTCAGCAGAAATTCCAAAGTGATATTAACTCTATAATTTTCTTTTTTTTTTTAAAGATTTATCTACTTATTTATTTCAGAGAGAGAGAGCACAAGCAGGAGGGGCAGAGGGAGAGACACAGTCTCAAGCAAACTTCATGCTGAATGTAGAGCCCAAAGCTGGCCTTGACCCCATGACCCTGACATCATCACCTGAACTGAAACCAAGAGTGAGATGCTTAGCCAACTGTGTCACCCAGGCATCCCTAACTTTTAATTTTAATTTAAAAAGAGGAAAAGATACAAAAACTTCTTGTGTGTTAAATATTTATTAGTAGAACTGTACCAATTACAATGAGGAGTTTTTCATTAAAAATGACTATACTTTAAGTTAAGGGATTGTTAACCATGTTTCCATTCACCCTACTCTACCTCACATGACTTTACACACTTGGAGGCATTTATGGCTTCTAACTCCAGTCAAATCCCCAGCTACCTAGGGATGGAAACGGTCATATTTTGTTGAGTATTTTACACAGAACAAGGTTCAACAGATTATTCACCAATGGACACCATCCACTTTCTAGACTTTAATTTAGTTGTCATGTGACTTACAAAATCAAAAAGAACGCAAAGGCAAAGAATAAACTCAAAGAAGTTTCCCAACATTAAGGGCTACAGTACAGATCATAAAACAGAAGGAACTAGTATTCACAGCAAACAGATTATGTTTATCATTTTATTAGCCATCTATTATAAAACGCAAGCAAAACTTCTAAATTTTCAAAGTTGTTTCATGTAAAGCTTTTCAGCTGCAGATTAAAGACTAAAGGAAAAAGTCAAATGACAAAGACGTCCATTTTCAAACAAAAACTAACCCTCAGAGACTTACCCCTCACCCCTCCAAACTGTAGTTTACCTAGAGTCCTACTTTTGATAATACAGTAAAAGGATACTTGTTACAAAGCAGAAGACCAGGGAAAGTTGAGTTCTTGGGTTTTAAATGTCTTCCTCCTATTACAGGAAAACAGACCCTGACTCTTTGACCCTCCAATTTTACTTCTAGGAATTTATCTTAAAGAAATACTTTCATGAGGATACAACTGTAAGAGAACACTCTTTGCAACATCATTTGTCACAGTTAAATACTGGCATGAACCCAAATATCCCTCCGTCAGAAATCTAGTTAAACAAATGGCAGTATATCCATACAAAGGAATATGGCCCAGCATTATATGAATGGTGCAAACACAAAGAAAACGTCTAAGATTCATTAAGCGAGAAATGCTAGCTGCAGAAAATGTGTAACATTGCATCATTTTAAAACTTTACTTAGAAGTACATACAACAGACTTGTTATCCCTGACATTTCTGCATTAAGCATTTTCAAAGCATGTTTATCTTTAACAAGCAGTACTTTATAATGGGGGGTGTGGGGAAGAGAAGAGAACTATTTTCCCATTCCCCCCAAAATGTGAAGTTCAGCATTTTCCGGGAATTAAAGCAGAAACACTTGTGGGCGTGTGCACCTTGGTTATTAAAAAAATACCACGTGTGCGTACAAGATCTGGAAGTGGTCCCTACTCATTCAGCCTACTAACCCCCCTGGAGTCATGAAGATAAGAGACATTAAAAATAAGATTGTTCCTATGGATTTCCCAGCCTACAAAATAAGGAGTCCACAATATGAATTTATAAAAGCCACTTATATTTTAAAGACAGTTCCTCCAAAAGAAAACTATTTACACAGTTTCTTATGAGAATTCCATCCTGAAAAAGAATGCTGGAGATGTCTGGGATCACCAGAACCGCTAAGATAAGAATATGGACTGATCTGAGACGCCTGGGTGGCTCAGTTGGTTAAGCAGCTGCCTTCGGCTCAGGTCATGATCCCAGCGTCCTGGGATGGAGTCCCACATCGGGCTCCTTGATTGGCAGGGAGCCTGCTTCTCCCTCTGCCTCTGCCTGTGCGCTCGCTCTCTCTCTCTCTCTCTCTGACAAATAAATAAATTTAAAAAAATTAAAAAAAAAAAAAAGAATATGGACTGATCAACAACACAGGGTCTCCAGTCTACTCATACAGCGTTCCAGCGTTCTCCAGATTTCCCACCACATGTCCCATCTTCTCTACTTTCAGAAAAAGAAGTGAGGATTCAAAATGGGAGGGCGGTAATTAGGGACAGTCTGGTATATGAACTGGTACAGTTCTTTGCTCATCAACTCTGCTCTACGTCAGCGAAACATCCTCTCCTCATGATCAGCAGCTCTGGGACAAGTAACTATGTGCTAAAACTTGTCCAGCCCTGCCAGCACAAACACAGCCATGCAAGGACACCTCAAGTTCAGACAGATACCACTTTGTACAAAAACATCCGCAGGAGTATTCCAAAAAAGACAGCAGTGATGTTTCAGCAAACCGTGTGTCAAAAAGGTGCTCTCATGCATTTTTAATTCACAAGAGAAAGCGAACGATTGTCCTTCAATCATCAGTGTCAGGGCCAACGACACGGTTTCCCTTCCTCGGGGTCTGCACAAACTGTTACATTCGGCTTACCGCCTACTCGCTCTGTAAAAGCTTTAACAAAACAGAACAAAACCGAGCACTCCCCCTCCCTCACCCACACAAATATTTGTCTTTTTCTTCTTTTTCCCCTTCCATCAAGTAGTGAGTAAGAAAGGAGGGAGAAAATTAATGTGATTGTCTCCTCTTCAGGACAGAAAAACATACCAAGACAGTAAGAGTTTACACAAAGCAGTGTTTAAATTTTGACTCTTCTGAACCACGTCTAGGCAGAGACTTCTAAAGAATTCACATTCTGCTATTTGCTATTTTTAAGTCGTAAGCAGAATATCACACATTGTGACTACTAAAGGGTATGGCCTGAAAATTACTTTAATGAAAATTCTGTAACCTCATTCGTACTTCCCCAAATTCTTCACCAGTGTTTAATAACAAAACAAAGCAATGTGTCAACAGCATTTATTACTTTAACCTAAGGTTTTGGTGTATGAAACAGCATCCAGGAAAGACAGGAGAGAGAAAAGGAGATAAAAATGATTTTCTAGGTACTCTTAGGGAAGAACTATGAAAATAAATGAAACCCTCCGAAGAAACTAAGTAAGAATTTGGAATGAAAAGTAGCAAGCATAATCCCAAGGAAATTCCAGACATAATTTAGGATAAATGCCACTGGACACAGAAGACCAGAAATGAAGACTAAATGTCCCAAATTTGTTGACATTTAATAAACATGTTTCTCTAGGAAGCCGGGGCTCAATTAATTAGTTAAGTATATGTATTTAGGCACTGAAGTTTTCTCCCTAGCAGATGGTACAACAGGCTTCAAAAATAACGGGAAAATCTACTTCAAGTTGTCTCCTTGGTTCGTTTAACAAATAAGTTACCAAAAGCTATCAGAGAGGAGGCTGGCATCAGATTACCCTTCTATTTTGTTTAGGATGACAGAGCTAAGACAGGATGGTGGTGGGGCCTCCCAAGCCAGCGAGGACCCTACCCACAGGGCGACTCCTGCCCCTCCCCCCAGTGCTAAACTCCATTCCCAGGCCAGACAAAGCTATAAAAACCTTGGCCTTGGGCCAGCTGGCAAGACCACACACCGGGTATTTTTAACTTAAAGGGGCTTGAGGATGAGGCCAACACCAGGGCACCAAAATGTTCAGGGAAGAGTAACAGCCTCCAGCCAGGATGGTGGGCTCTACCTAGGATCTTGTTCCTGAGGATCCTAATTACCAACTGGTGACTTAATAGTGATGGAGACGTAGCGAGATAACACTTGTGAAAGCTGACGGAAGCAGGCAGATCCTCACTGTGCAAGCGCACGATCGCTTCGAAAGACCATATGTATGGTTACATAAACAGCAACGCCAACACCAGACACTGGCCAGATACATTGGACTCTTATTTTTTATTCCTGACACGTAAGTCTACAAACTTGACTTTTGTTCTAATTACTCTAACAGTTTGCTGTTGTTGTTCTTCGCTTCACACTGGTCTTGGCGCTGGGCCACACATAGATACCAGGAAGCCACTGCCTCAGATAAAACTCCAATGCAGCAAGGTCACCGCTGAACGCTTCCGTGCTCGAAGACGATGCTACGACGCTTAATGTCATGTGTCGGGCAGTATTAAGTATTAGTATTACGTATTAAGTATTCATCAGAAAGTTCCTTCAGTTTCATCTCTTACTGTTAAAAACGACGTGTAAGCCCAGACATCGGTGCAGTCTTCTACCTTAAACGACCATCATTTCCTCTTTCGTCCAGTACTGAGGGTTCTCTCAAGTCTTCGTCATGATCCTCATCACCAGATTTGACGAGAACTGTCAGGACACTGGACGGGACAAAGTGGAGGCGGCACGTGGGCCTCCAGGACCACTGCTCCTCTTCGCTTACTTCGATTACTTCCGGACCCTAAGGCGGCTTCCAGGGTGCAGGTGGAGGGAGGGGCCCAGGTGAGGAAGGGCAGGTGCGGCTCTCTGCATTTGGAAAACCACTGGTGGAGAGCACGTACCATTTCTATAGACCCAGGTCTACAATCAGAAATTTCTTTTCTGACTAAATATGAGCTTCAAGTGCTTTACTTATATTGCCCTTTTTCTCCTCCTGAAGCAAAGGACAACCAGAAAAACATTACCTACTTGTAGATTGGCATTAATAACTTTATTACAGAATGTACTGCCCACATTCAGTATATTCTCAAAATTTAAAACACCAGGATCATCTTTGACTTAAATGTCACAAACATGTCTGCCCTCACATACAATGAACCTCCAAATTTGTTTTTCCCTTTATATTATCTCTGTCAACTAGACCCTCCTCTTAGTTCCCCTTCACTAGGGAATTTTGATCTAGACAGGGGCACTGATTTGTTCTCTGGCTGGTAAGAGAGCCTGATTGGCTTTCCTACTTCCGACCTCCCCTTCGCTCGGTCCTAAACACAGCTGGGGAGATCATTTTCCCCTGAGCAGCACTTCCTGAGTTCCATGAGGCTTTTCCGGCTCATCTAAACAAAGGCCACCACCCCCGCGTCACACAGCCTCCTCAGGCCAGGCTCCCTGCCAACCAGAGGACACTCCAGTTGAGCTGTTCGATTCATTTATTCATAGGTTTATTCTTAGTTTACAAATTCCTTGAGCCACTGAAAAGTCCTAGTGTATTACCAGGTGGCACACACTGTGAAAACCTCATAAGCAGACAACAGGTTGATAAGAAAAAAAAAACTGATTAAAAAGGTCTTTGTAGAGATTTCCAGTAAATACATCAGATTAAATACTCATGTTTATCTCTACTCCCTCACAGAACCCCATTAAGGTAACAGTAAAGAAAATTCTAAAGTAAAAACCCACAAGGACAAAGAAAACTTAAGATGATAGCAGATAAGAGGTCAAAAAAAATTTGGAAGGAGAAAAGCAGAGAGACAAGTGATAATTAAAGTTTTAATTTGTTCTAGGTGAGAGGATAAGAAGCAAGCTAATTAAAGCTCAGAACCCCAATGACTCAGGAATCAGAGGGTGGCAGGGGCCTGGGTGAAATATCTGTAATGAGTAGTTCAGAGCACCCGCCTTCCTAATCCTCACCCCAATCTTGTCAGAAGTCAAGAGGATTACCATCTGGAAAGGTTGGCAATAGACAAGAGTCCTCAGAAAAGAGAGGATTAAATGGAAGTGTGTGCATGTGTGTGCAGTGCGTGTGTGTGTGCACACTCAGCTTCCAGATTCCCTGATTTCCTCTCTGGATGGGTTGGGACTGGGGGACAGGGATGACAACAGAGATAACCCCTGAAGGTCCTCAAACAACATGGTCTGATCCCCTCCCCATTATCCAGGCCCATCAGTGGACACACCTGTTGAAGTAAGTACACAAAGCTTTCTATCCGTTCTTATTAGCTTTCTGCTCTTCCGTATCTAACTGTGACATATGAACAGAAAGTCAAGGCTCACTAGACAATTCAAGAAAGTGTCCAGCAGGAAAGACAGTGAAGAGTAAGGACAGAAAGGACTCAAAGGAAACACAGACAAGGAAACTGCAGAGCACATCTTCAAAAACAAAGATCCTAAAATGATCTTTAGTGAGATAAACTACTGTATCCATGAAATAAAAATAAGATGGTATAAAAAAAGAAAATTCAGTGAACAAAAAGATCACAGAAACTGAAACTAAGAAAACAGAAATAAAAAATTCAACAGCTGGAAAACGAATTAAGACTATCCACGAGGAACTAGAAAAAGACAAAGAAATGAAAAAGGGACAGAGGAAATGGTTTAAAAAATAAAGAGTTAATCTAGGACTTCTACCATCCAACTAATAAGATTTCCATATACTAAGAGCACAGAAAATCATCCCAAAAATGGTATCCCTCCCCTCCAAAAAATTTCCAGAATTGAGTTTCATACTGGGTGGGTCCAGCAAAATGAACAACAAAAGAAAAACCAACTCCACGGCTCATCAATATTTTAGAAATCAGAGAAATAAAAAGCTTCTAAAGTCATCAAACAGGAGGAAAAAAAAAGATAATAGGATGACTTACTGGACTTCTTAACAGAAACACTGGAAGCCTGGAGAGCAACAGAACAATAACTTTTGAGGGAAAATTACTTCCAATCTAGAATTCTATACTCCACCAAACAACCAATCGAGTGTGATGGTAGAAATGGCATCTGATATCCAAAAGACTCACCTCTTCTGCATCCTTCCTTATACACTATTGGAGAGTATATCCCACCCACCAAAATTTTAAAAATAAATAAATAAAACACAAAGACAGAAGACATGGATTCAGAAAATTGAGTTTGAGGCCAAATAATTCTAAGAATGGCTTAAGGAAGTTTTATAGCATGTACACAGCATGTCAAAACAGTAATAATGTACAGAGTAGAGAACAAGTCAGAGGGACTCCAGTTATGACCAGGGACTCAACTACTGCCAAGCCATAGAAATTTGGAAACAAGCAATACATTTCAATCCACACCAAAATCTGTGATGGTCAGTCTGACTGAAAGAATTTAAGTCATCTGACTGCATCCCGGTTGCAAGAGAGATTATCGATTTGAGTTATGAATTCTAAATTGTGGAGGCAGACGTTTTAAATGCAGGCATTTTACCAAACACAGAAAGGCTATTCAAAAGGTGAGCATTCATGAACACGGAAAACGTTCACTAGAATTTGATTAACTGTTGGGTTCCACCTTATTGAGAACTGTACAGTTCTATCAAAAGACAAGGATAAATTGTTGATATATATATATATATATATATACACACTTTTTAAAGTAAAACAATAAGGCAATTATCAACTCCAGGTTAACCAAAGAGTTGGATATTAAGAAAATATATTCATAGTTCATGTCTCAACTATAGATAGTTATATTATACAGTCCTATTAATGTAAACAGTGAGTGTTGATTTAACCTTAAGATATAATGACAAAAGAAAGGGAAAATGAATTTTAACGTAGGGCATTATAAGAGTTAACTTTTACCTAGTGGAGTTAATAGATCCAGTCTAAATTTGAAAAATGGAAAAATAGCAACATAATCATGTCATTTAGAAATATGGATTTAAATACCAGAATAAACCATTAAGAGTTGAAAACGGATGTCTCCAGGGACATGGAGCAAGGAGTGACAGAATGGGAATTGATATTTTTCACAAGAAGCCTTGTACTACTATCTTTTAAACTGTGCACACATGTTATTAAGTAAACTTTTAAAATAATTTTTTAATGTATGTGTCTTCGCCACGAGACAGTGGGCCTCCCTATGCAAGTCCTTTATATTGAGTGAGGGACATACTGCAGACTCTCCTTCACATGTGTCATCCATAGCCAACTGTCCAACTAACATTAAGTATCTTGTGATATTATTTCTTTCACTACCTATACTCTTTTTAAAATAGAAAGAGGACAAATCTTTCAGAATAACAATTCACTAAGAAAGCGCTGCTGGGCTCAGCTGTATTCCCCACCCAATCAGACTGAACCTGTGGACCATGCACCAGAACCAAACTAACCAAATGTAACAGCAGTGACAAAAAGGGAAAACTTGCTAATGCTGACACTGATGTCCTTTTAATATAATCTCCATAATTTATTTGCTGGATAGTACAACCACAGTCTGTAGGGGAATTTAAAGCATGTATATTTGACGAAACAATCAAAACACAAGTTCATAATAGGTTTTTCAAATGGCAGGTGAGCCACTCGGTCACCAGAGCTTACTATCTTCCCTTTTCCTATTAGAATTAGGATAAGGTAATCAACTTAAAACAAGTCACCCATCACCTCTTTACCCTTAAAAGAAATCATATGACTTGATTCATGTGTAGCTTTGGACTTCCAAGTAACTAATTTCTAAAAATCATATAATATCAGCCATACATCTTGCCATTAATATAAAAACAATGTAATGAATAAAAATTAAAATGCTCCCAAAAATAATGGAGGGAGGAAAAACATGATGAAGGAAGAGAAAATCTTATTCATTACAGTGAATAATACAGAACTGATTAACAGAAATGAGCAAGTACTCTGTTACTTTTTCCTTCTTAATTTGAAAAGATGTGTAGTAAATGTATGCAACTTTGCTTAACAAGAAAAGATGCTCTAAAATATGTTATCAGGGCCAACACTGAAAAATAAAACTGGCAATAATCAGAAAAACTGATGAGAGGTGCATTTTTTTTTTTTTTACACTCCTGTTCATAAAAGCAGAGGTCAGAGACTGAAACATAAAAGTCAACTAGTAAGCTCGGTTAAGGGGAAAAATAAACAGTATTTGAGTTTTTATTCAAAATTTAGCTTCTTTACCTAATTCCATATCATCATTCACCCTAGTTAAAACACTGGAATAAAAGTTCACAGTATTGATTATGTTGTCTAAATATTACTCCGGAGTTTTGGCAGGTTCCTATTTCTATAGGAATTCATGAGCACTGTAGACTGTGAGAGCTGATGTACATTCCGCAGGTATAGACTTAAGTGCCACAGAGGTGTTGTAATTGTGTGATGCAGGCACAGTTTTGCATAATCTCTCAGGTAAAAGAAAATAATGCTAATAGAATCACAGGCCATTTTGGAAAACTTATTAAAACAAAGTTTTTAGACATGTCACATTTCTGCCCCCTCTTGATACGTGAATTAATAATTTTTTCCATTCTGGAAGCTTAAGTATGGAGAGACAGTTTCTCCTCTTTAAAAAAAAAAAAAAGATCCAGCCAGTTTTCAAATAGGAACCCTGTTGTTTTCTGAACTTGTCCATCAAAGTACTAATATGGGCAAAGATGAAAGGAAAATCTGAAGGCGCAAGAAGGAAAAAAAGTTAGATTCTATGCTTGTGCAAACTTAAAACATGAAAAATTCTGTAAAATCCATAAAGACCCCCTTTAAGCCCGATTTGGACTGGAAAGCACCATGCTCACTTTCCTCTCCCAAACTCAGCAAACTCCTACTCCAAAATCCAGGTCTTAGTCATTCAATGCATGCAGCTGTAGTTATTCCCAGAATATGTTCTCCAAGTCTTCCTACAGCTCTCAGTATACTACCTTCCAAAGACCTACATACATGTCTTTCCATGAGTGTACTGAATTCCTCTACAGATATCAAAACATGTCTCATGACAATTAAGTGAACAAACACTGAAGACCTTAATAATATTCTCTTCATTCAATAAAACAAAAATAATAGCAAATCAGATGGATGCATGAGATAATGATATTTACCTGAACCTAAAAGATCAATATTCAAAAAAGTCATTAGGGACCTGGTTTGATGAGAACCAGTCTGTATCCTCATGTATAATCTAACACTCTCCCTGTCCCTATCTGCCCCCAGTAAAGTGTCCCTCCATGTTGCCATAGCACCAGCTAGACATCGATACCTGAACTCACGACGTACTGCTCAACTCCTTTCTTTGCAGAGCGTCCAGGAAGCAAAAACTTGGTTATCGTCATCTTCACATTCCCCAGTGCAAGGGCAGTACAGAACACGAAGTTCACGTTCAGTAAACATGTGCTGGGTTCAACTGGAAGCGAGGAAACTCCACTTACAGCATGAGCGGTTTTTCTTTGATGTGAATCACTTTTTTCATTCAAATAATTTCATTTTCAGGAAAACTTTCAATTTACTACCATAAATAGAAAGCCAGAATTGCCTGACACAAATAGAAGATAATCACAAAATATAGACTATGAGGACAATAACAGTATGATTACATTCTAACTGGATGCGGACACCTGCCCAAGGCTCTTAGACTGAGGCCTGTTCTTTAGAAAATGAAAATATGGGAAGAGGGGCTATGAAGTGTCTGAATGGTATCACAGCAGACTTCCATTCATAAGAAAGACAAAATGCTTAAGAAACTAACTTTCTTACTCTATGGTTCGGTGCTGTGTAATCCTGTGTCTACATGCTACCCAAAACTATCTTGTCTAACATCAGCAGAATGTGTGGCCCAGGCTGAGAAGCACTGGGGGGCATGGTCTTTGAGGCTGCACGACGACCCCAGGCAAGCTACCCACTCACTTGGTCTCCCCACTGGAAAAGTAGCATGACCCACTTAACAGCTTTGGTAAGAATTATAGGAGGTGATATAAGCAAAGGGTTTGGTAAGATGCCCTGGCACTCAGGACAGTCTCGGTAAACACCAGACCAATGTTAAAATCCTGTGATTCTAATGTAAAAGGGTACCGCCTCAACAGTTGGGCAGCTCCTTGAAGAGTTAAGCATAGGATCACCACACAACCTAGCAATTCTACTCCCAGGTGTACACCCAAAAGAAGTCAAAACCAGCATTCAAATACAGACTGACACACAAACGTTGCCAACAGCACTATCCACAGCAGCTAACAAGTGGAAACCCACATGTCCATCCCCAGACAAATGGAGAAACAGAAGATGCCGCATCAGTACAACGGAATAATATGCAGCCGTAACAAGGCAAGCAGCACTGATATGTGCTACCACAGAGATGAACCCTGAAGACATTATGTTAAGTTAAACAAGCTAGACACAAGAGCTCACATATTATAGGATCCCATTTATATGATATATCCAGAATAGGAAAATCCATAGAAAAGCAGACCAGTGGTTGCCAGGGGCTAGGGGGGAGGAGGAAACAGAAAGTGAGTCTTTAACAGAGACCAGAGTGTCATCTGGTGTGAAGGAGGTGTTCTGGACTAGATAAAGGTGGTGGCTGCACAGCACTGTGAGCTGTACTAAATGTCACTGAGCCATACACTTTAAATGTTAACTTTAACCTCAATTAAAAAAAAAACCTCCTGACTCTAAGTGTGATAGACCTCATAGGTAACATTCCATTTTCAACCTGGTAAAGGTCACAAAGCTAAGGAAACTAATATTCAATGTCAAAAGTAGGCTACCTTAACTGTGATCAGTCTTACCATGCAAAAAATCCAAATAAATTCTACTCTCAGTGATGAGAAGCACTCCGGTTTTACCAGAATCATAAAATTCATGCTGGCATGGGCCCAGCATTAAAGTGTTAAGGATCTGAAATTCTTGCTACGCCACCGAATGAGCTCATAAATTTGAACCACCACTGTCAAGTGACCAGTTTCCTCACCTATAAACTGAGATGATAAGACCTGCCCCAGGAGGCCATCGTGAGGACTATGTTAATCCAAGTAAAGCAAGTAAAACAGTGCCAGACAGAGTAAGCCCTTAATAAATATTAGCTCTTATTATTATTCAGAAAGTAGAGATAAACAGAAGCTCGGCAAGGGTTACGTGAGAGCACACACACGGAAGGACCTAGTGTGACACCTGGCACGGTGACTGTTGTTACTATGGGCGTCTGGTGACAACCTCTCGTATCTTGGAAATAAGAAACCGAGCCCAGGAAGACCGTGATGGTCACAATGCGGAGGAAAAGGTGACTGAGATCACATACGTAGGGGGGCACTAAATTCTTGTGCTTCCTTAAAAGTGAATTATTTATCTACCATACACCCTCAACTGAAATAAAGCACGCAGGGATAATTTTGTAAAATTCGGTCTAAATTGCATTTCCTTACTCCTAGGTGTAACTCTCATTCTGGGTGTGGCCACAACCTCTGCTTCCGGAAACAAGCAACAGCGCCCTGTAGGCAAGGGACCACGGTTCCAAATCTGGGTCTATAATGCACCTCCCTCTTCTGAAAGCTAACCAGGACCACGGTTCCAAATCTGGGTCTATAATGCACCTCCCTCTTCTGAAAGCTAACCAGGACCACGGTTCCAAATCTGGGTCTATAATGCACCTCCCTCTTCTGAAAGCTAACCGTGTCAGAAGTGCTCTCACTCCGGAAAGCACATGAAAACCACGTCTGCTAAGATCAGTTTCAGTTATGGAGAACGGCAACATCACAGTGAAGGTTTTTTCCTCACAAACCCCCGGCTTTTACGGAATTCCTGTACAAGCCTGGATGTCAACGACTACCACCGAGGGCTTTAAGCCCCTTCACGGCCTCCGGACTCCCGCCATGCACGGCACAGCGCGGCCTCCACCGAGCAGGAGTTCTCTGCCTCCAGCAGTAAATCCCTACCGGAAAAATGTCTGTTTTCCGTGAAGGGCACCCTAACTCACTGGGGGCTGTTCCTCCCTCAGCACTGCCAAACGGCCACCGTTAGGAGGGACGAAAATCGGAGCCGTAACACACTTGGGCCCGATCGGATTCAGCTACGACCCAGAAACCTTTGCTCGCCTCTACCCCTACTGCTAAGTACTGCGCTCCACGCAAGAGAACTCGTGCCCAGCCATGCGGCAAAGCAGCAGCTGCGTCCAGTGTACTCCGGGGGGTTAGTACCGGAGAGAAGACCACAGGCCCCTAGCACAGCAGAGACGCAACACCAGAGAACCACCACGCAGTAACGAGCTCTCAGGTACCAGAAACTCCTCAGGACTCTAACTGCGGGGTCAAGGGGCAGGCCAGGAGCCGTCAGCGGGTCTCCCCCCAGCTCAGCAAGGAGCTGGGCTCTAAGAGGCCAGCCGGAAACGGAGCGGGCCCCGGGGGAAACTCGAGTGCGCCTCTCAGCCAAGCACGGTGCCAGACTCGACCCGAACACTCTCGGACCTTTCAGCACCAGGCTCCAGAGACTTCCCAGGCCGGAGTCTCCAGTTCTGCAGATTCTTCCCTTCACTGGTTGGGAAACGTCCGGGAAGTGCCAGGTACTGTTCTAGATGCGGGGCGGGGGGGGACACAGCCGGGCCAAACCAGGTCCCTGCGGTCTTCAGCTTGTGTCCCGATGTGCGCAACAGCGACCCAACAAGCGCCCCTCGGGCGGCAAGGGCCGCGCAGGAAACACAACAGGGCACGGGCCCAGAGCGGTGTGCGCTTTTCCTCAAGCCCGTCTGAGCGCGTCAAAGAAACATTGAACGGACACTTAGAAGAAGAGGGCAAGCCCGACAGAGCCCCGGCCGAGAGCCTTCCAGGCAGAAGGAAGGGCTGGGCACGGGCACGAGGATGAAGGGGGGGCCTCGGGGACTCTGAGGGAAGCGAGGGGCCACCGGAGGACTGCCAGTTTGCTTACACCGTCTCAAAGGACCATTCTGGTCGCCCTGCTAAGAACGGACCGTGGGGCAGCAGGAGTCCACGGAGGTGATGGGAGCTGGTGTGTGGGGCTTGAGCCTGGGGGGAGCCATCGAGGTGGTGAGAAGACGCCGCTTCTGAGCTATTCTGAGAAGCAACGGGATTCTCTGACTGACTGAAAGCTTGAGAAGAAGAGGAGGACTGTGAGGTGCGGGCCCCGGCAAGCAGGACGGAGCCGCCATCGACGGAAACAGGAAGGCTGTCTGAGGAGGGACCCTGTTACACAAGGGAGACTCTGGAACTGTCAGGAGTAATTCTGTGTTCTCTACAGACTTCGGACCCAAACGACTCTGCCTCCCACAACCGAGAATCCAGAACTCAAATTCACTCAAATTCACGGCCTCCCTTGCAGCCAGGGCGCAGTGAGGTAGCTTCAGTTCTGTCAGACGGACCAACCCCAGCTGCCGTTCACCTGGAAGTGAGCGCGCTGCACGCTGCTTCGGTCCCAGCTTCTGTGGCTCTGGGCAGCAGTGGCTGAGGCCCTGGCGGGCAGTGGAGTCCTTCCTGGAACCCTCTGCCTCGTTCTCCACTTTGCTATGCTCGTGACCTCATGCATACATGTGGTAAACTGGCTTTGAACTATCATTCTGGAAATTCCTCCGAGGATGGTGCGACAGACCTGATGTCACGAAGACTCAGGGCCAATGAGGTCACCAGGTTATCCCTCCTTTCATCCTTGATGTTTGAAACCAACAACGAAGAAGACCAGGAAAGAACTCAGTCAGAGACACCAAGGGAGAAGGTGTCTCCCTTGAAGCCCAGTGCACTTAAAAGGAATTCTCGTCTTTTCTCTTCCCCCAGGCAACAAAATTTGGCCAGCTACTAGGGGACTAAGATCTTCTCATCTCCAAGACCTCTGACAAAGGGCAAGGGACTCACAAGCACGAAGTAGAGAAGGAAAGTCTTACTTTTCTTTGAAGCCCAAAACACTGAGGAAAACTTCCAAGGATGTAAAATGCCTAAGATATCTAGATTATTGAGACAGCAGAAAATCCTAGGAAATTTAAGGTAATATACTAATTAAATGAAAGGAAGTCTCCTTCTTAGCTGCCCCTCTTAAAGACGTATTCTGCGGTCATACAGCCCCCTGGCCAACAAGTACTGTGACACTTCCCTTCTCCCCAACCTTCCCTGCGAGCAACGGTAACACTGATACCACGAAGGGACACGTAATCCTTACAGGCCATGCTGGGACACTGTCCCTGTTTAGCTGTCTTTTCTGGGGTGCAACTCTGATTTCAGTTCCTTTCCCCTCAGACATTTCTCGCTAGCCCTCCTCGGGGCTGCCTACAACTACCCAGGTGGGGCTAGTTTCTCTCAGTCTCAGGTCCATTAAGGGAAATTTAATTATCTCAGCAATGATCCCTTTGCATTTTAATTCAATGCTCTCAGGTTTTGCTATTTATATTAGTCTCACTTTTTGTTTCTGAATGTTGGATGGTCTAAAGAAATTGGCCCGGATCCTTGCCTTTGACTAACCCTGAAGAGTCAATTTCACTGGTTTATTTGGTAGTTGTTAGAAAAGAATTAAGTACCTTCTTGATGATCAATACCAACAGAGAGACTAGTTTGGTTACTTCTTCGGGATACAGTCTGTTTTCTTCTTCATAGGAGATAGGAAGCTGGGTAACTGGCTGTTGTAGACAGTTGGCTAAGTTTTGGTTTGGGGCTAAGTCAGGAGGCAAGGGATGTTTGCTTTATACATACACTCTAACCACACTCAGGTCTCAGCTCCAGAATTTTCAGGAAATTTCTAACATCTGATCGCACACGGGGAGTTCCTCCTGAGGCCTAGGAAGCCAGGCTGAGCAAGTCCCGAGCCAGGGAGGCATCTGCACAGCAAGGCTGCCCATTTTCTCCTATTTGTCGCCTTGTGTTTCCCTTCTTCCCCTCATGCTCTCACCCATCTTCTTTCTCTTCTCCTTCTTGGCTAAAGTGTTTGTTTCTTTTTCTAATTTCATTCACAACTACAGATTTAATTTTTAATGTTATTCTCCAAAGTGAAAAGTAAAAATGGCCTTCATAGATATGTTGTGTAGAAAAATAATCAAACTGTTATAAAGAACTTTTGAACTAAAAGAATTTCACTTTTGGCTACTAACATGAAAGAAAAAAACTTATTTTGCCCTTAAAAAAAAAAAAGTTTTTTAAAAAGAGTTTTATTTATTTGAGGGAAAGAAAGGGAGCACAAACACACATGAGTGGGGAAGAGAGAGAAGCAGACTCCCCATTGAGCAGGGGGCCCAATGTGGGGCTCAGTCCCAGGACCCTGACATCACAATCTGAGCTGAAGGCCAACACTTAACTGACTAAGCCACCCAGGTAGTCAGAAAAAAACCTGTTTTAAGAGACAAAAATACAGTCATCAAATCCATCGTCATGGGAGTTAAAGAGGAGTGAAAGTTAAAGCACAGAATATGTCTTAAAAGTCCTTATTTCTATTCAGAATTCATTGTACATAGTTTATCCTAATGTTGTAAAGTACGTACTTATTTTCAGAACTTAGAAACTAGTCATGTATTAACTGAGTAAGTAATTACTGGGTCTCTCTTTGCTTCCTTTTGTGACTCCAAATAAAGTTAGCATCTCCACATTATGATTTTCTACATATTAAAAAGGACAGACAACATTCTACATATCCAGCATACAACAGGTATTCAGAATAATGAAGTTATCTGAGAAACTGTCATTTTAAAAATAATAAAATTAGGGGTGCCTGGGTGGCCCAGGTGGCTAACTGCCTCGAGCTCAGGTCAATCCCTGTCGGGCTCCCTACTCTTCGGGGAATCTGCTTCTCTCTCTCCCTCTGCCCCTAGCCCCCACCTCCACTTGAGCTCTCTCTCTGTGCTCGCTCTCAAACAAAAATAAAATCTTTTTTAAAAAAACGTAAATAACTGGTCACATTGATTGTAACAAATTTGCCCATCTTTGAGGAAGAAAGAGCTCTTTCCCCTCTGGAAAAAGTTTTAAAGAATGTGTTAGTAGTGATATTACTACAACCCATCAAGTGTCAACCCATAAATTTCAGAAGATGGTATTTGAAGTCATAAGACTCTAAAACTTATAACTAAAATGAAAAAACATTAACTGACTATTATTTTAAAAAGGAGCATCCAAGGGGTGCCTGGGTGGCTCAGTGGGTTAAGCCTCTGCCTTCGGCTCAGGTCATGATCCCAGGGTCCTGGGATCGAGCCCCGCATCGGGCTCTCTGCTCAGCAGGGAGCCTGCTTCCTCCCTCTCTCTCTCTCTCTCTCTGCCTGCCTCTCTGCCTACTTGTGATCTCTCTGTCAAATAAATAAATAAAATCTTAAAAAAAAAAAAAAAAAAAAAAGGAGCATCCAAGCTGGGAGATCCTGTAGTCCAAGCCCCTCATTTGGTAGATGAGCAGGGTGAGGTCCTGATTTATCAAACATCCCACACAGATTACAAGCATTAATCAGCGAGAACTGCACT
This sequence comes from Mellivora capensis, assembly GCA_004024625.1. Classification (NCBI taxonomy): domain Eukaryota; kingdom Metazoa; phylum Chordata; class Mammalia; order Carnivora; family Mustelidae; genus Mellivora; species Mellivora capensis. The sequence goes on along the minus strand of PISX010001432.1, from coordinate 111,436 downwards.
GTCCCAACTCCTGATTCTGGGCACATTTCATCCCTTCAGGGCAGTGCTAAGCTCCTGACTCACTGGGCAGGGCCTGAGAACAAGCTCCCCTAGAGGATGGCAATGCTGCTGGCCCCAAACCTGCTCTGGGGACCTTACCTACTGGTGTGCCCCCGACACCTGCTTGTCAACGCCGGCTGCATGGGAGCGTCACCAGTGGAGCTCAGAAGGAGACAGAAGGGGCTTCAACATTCGGATGTCCTTGATATGAGCATCCAAACCTGGAGTGTTTAAAGCAACCTAGGAGATTCTAACATTCAGCAAGCTTGAGAGCTACCAGCCTAAAATATGCCACTTAGTCACTGTAACTGTCCATTTATCTTCTGGGATTTTTGTTGTCGTTTAGCTATTTCTGGGGTTGGTTGTGTTTCCAACCAGTACTCCGCACTGAAGTAATGTGGTTGGTTGGTTTTACTGGTATCACCCATGAGCTTAATTTGAATTGTTTAAATTTTAACATAAATACCACATTTAATGTTTCTTTATTTGGAAAAGCAAATAAACCCAATTTATTTAAAATATACTCAAGCTATTCTAATACTCCCTAAAACATATGCTTTACATCTCAAAAACAAAAACATACTAGAAAAGCTTAAGAGATATTTTAGTTGAAAGTCCATGAATGTAAAATACATAGAACTCAGATGTGACAAAACAGTATAAACTACAAGCTGAGAACAGGCACTGCACACCACATATAATCTTCAGACTATCTAGAACAATGTAGACGTCCAGATAAAAACACACATAGTATAAACTTTCCAATGTAAAAGTAGCTATCCAAACTACAAGAGAAATAATCTCACATTTTCTCATTAAAATTTCAAGGATAAAACCTGGTCTTTGCTCATTTTTAGGAAAAAGGCTAATGATTTTAAAATTTCTATTTAACTAGAAATGTGATCTCTTCGAATCCTCCTTTACTAAGAATGTCACACTGAATCCTTCAAAACATGCTTCAATTCAACTACAATATAAAAAGAAAATAAAACCAGTTAAGTATTCCAGAAATTTACATTTTAAGGAGCAAATAAAAATTATCATATCTACAAATCTTTTCAAAAATATTCTCTTGGTACAAAACTCCATCTACAGGGAACTTTGGCATCAAAGACTGTAGCATCTGCTATCTACTTGGAAGCAGAAATAGGAGGTGTAAATGTACTTTGTTGGTAAACCTTAAATACCTTCACGTTCACTGATGAAGAACAACTGAGGAAATCAAGACGAAATGTGGCCAACAAAAGACCATTATTTATACAAATATGCGATCCACTGAAAGGACTCCAAACATTTCAGGTGTACAAGCAAAGCAGCTTGGCTCCAAGTCCCTTAGTACAGAACATGCCTATTTAAAAATGCTGCAAACACCACAGTAAAAGAAATCTCTCAGCAGTCATTATTTTACTGCCCAAAATGTTTATCTTCATTTTATTCATTTGTTCATTTACATACATACGCATATCTCTGCACACAGAATACACGCCTAATGTATTTATTATGCATATACAGATAGATTTTGTTACACTAAGATACACTGTCACACAAATGTTCTGTTTTATACAAGCCTGTGCAAGCAAGCGTGTGCACACACAGGTGTGGGTGAACACAAACTATCAAAAATTAAAACGGACACTAGGCACCCATCCTTCCCCATGAAGTCAAGCCTTCCTTTCTCATCCTATCACACCCCATTATGCTCCTTAAAAATAGGAAGCCTAAGGTCTTCTTAGGCAAAACCAAAATTAAGCCTTGATTACTGAATTCACATTTAGGATTCAGAGACTGAGTCCAAACAAACATTTCATAGCCCCAAACTCTGGAATTATAAAGTCTTTAACCAATCCTCCCCTCCCCATTCATCGTGACTTTTCAGAGCCATTGTTCAAACTGTATCAAGACATAATTTTAACTGTATTTTTAAAAGTAAACACTTTTTACCTGAATAGATTGACAGTATAAAGTAACACAGGTGGGAATCCTAGAACTTGCTTGGCTGCCTCAGTAACCCCAAAGAAAACATTTATTTTAGCCAAACAATTGTAATGTTTGTCTCCTTTTAGAAACATCTGCTGCCAAAATAAACATTCGCGTTGGAAGAAGTGTTTTGGCTGTTAAGATGGTACCAAATAAGATGCTTATGTTCTGAAATAAATATTTCACTCAAGAAACACACAGCAAAAACAGACATACCCAAGGGGTGCAGAAGATAAAGACACAAATGAGAATACTTATTGATTTCTAAAGTCTTTTTCAAAAGAACCTCAACTTTAACTAGGTTTTTAAGTGGTAAGTTCAGATGGATCACCTCAACAAAAATAATTTCTATTTAATTTTGCTAGAACATCTTTCAAAACAATGATTATACTCTTGCTGTTATAGCACGCTCTTACTGTTGTAAATGCCTCTCCATTACAGATGTGTTTGTAAAAACTAAAAAGTCATGTTTTTCCATTCTAAAAACACTCATAAACTTAAATCTCTCACTTTGCCCTCTTTCCCTTTCCTTGGCTTTATAATGCCAACAGGCATAAGATTATACAAACTTATGCAAGCAAGGTAAGGACAGTTGAAATATCAACCCACTGACCCTTGATAACTCGGGAAAAATCTCACACTACATGCGGTAACTGAAATGTGCTTGACACAAATAAATATACCTTTGCTTCTGTAGCCTTTTCCCCCTGGGTGCTATTTCTTTTATATGAAAATCTTTTTTAAAGCAACTCGGCACAGGCCTCTGTATGTATACATTTATGATCACAAAGGACAAGAGAAGTAAAACAAAACATTTGTTCACCCACATCCCTGATCCAGCAAAGGGTACCTTAGTGTCTACGTTTTTTAAAAATCCGGAAAACTCAAGAGTCCGAGTCTAGTAACCTTAAAGGTTATACTTCCTCTGTGTAGCTCTGCATTAGATGAAATCAACCAGTATACTTCTGTTAACCATCTCCAGGTTTGAATTCCAGGAGCCTGGAGGCAGAACATTCTCCACAGAGGCATAGAAAATTCATTTCCCCTCTCGGCTCAATAAAAACTCAAGCAGACTAGTTTTTAGAGCGCTGTGCAAAACTGATCTGTTTAGCCATGTACGCACCTGATGTGGGAGAATCGGCACATGAAAGACCACAACTCTAGTTCCAGTTAATAAATACCAAAATGATGCACTATTATCATGTCATACCTGAAGACCCAGTCGTGCGTATATTTCAAAAATAAAATTATCACCATACCAGTCAAGAATCAGCAGGTTAACAGTAAAATCAAACACTCAGTGGCCACTTCCTCCTCTCAGAAACAAAAAGCAAGCAATGATACTATCCATGTTAAATTTCATATAAGCATGGCAGTTCTTTCTACCAGAATGCTCGTTTAAAATTCCTATCACAGGAGTAGAATGCTAGCCAGGAATCAAACTGTGACCCCTGAGCCAAAGACAACTTACCACTCGGCTGGTAAGTGGGCAACTCAATTTACAAACTTGAATTCCTGCATTTTAATCCTTTGCAAAAATATATGAGCAATATTAAACAAACTGGATTCACCTCATTAGAGTTTCACAAACCAAACACAGAAAGCTCTGGAAGCTATCCAAAGCAAAGTCATGCCTAGGTGGTGATGTCCACTCAATAAAAACTCAATGTCATCATTATCTGTCAAGTTTTTCCCTGAGAAACATTAGCAGCCATGATTATAGAAATGCTCAGCCTATTACATTAATACTTGGAGAAAACACATAGGACCAGCAGCCAATCACTGTGCCAGGACCCTGTCTGTGGATAAATTCTTAATTACCCAAAATTTACAAACAAAGCAACTCACTGAGAATTCTTCACCAAAAAGCACAGGCTAAACCTAATGAAGTCAATGTGCCCTAATAACCTTTACCCAAAACCTTCTTAACTATTTTCTGTTTCAATTTCAAGGCTATTAATTAGCCTTCACCTAACTGATCACATGAACTTGGTATTATAAAGTAAAAGCTGTGTCCCCTTCAAATTGTTATACACATTCAAAAATGCATTCACAGCTATTTTCAGCCTTTTAGGTATCAAAGCAAGATACTATATTTTAAGACTATATTAAAACTAAATGAATGGGTGAAAAAGCAATACAGATTCCTTAGAACCCTTGATTATGATGAACTCAATATGAGAAGTTGACATTTTATTGCCATAGCATTCGGTTTCTTGCCAGATACACTATTTTCCTTTCATTATCAGAAAGATCTGTCCTTAATTAGAATTAGACATTTCTTCTGGTTAGCAGTAAAATACCTAATCTAAAATCTTAATTAAAAATTTGCTGAAATACTTGGGTGAGTATCTTCATCATTTTGTCCCTTCAGATAAATCCAAGAGTTACTGGATTTCAAAACTATGTAAGAGCCACCAAGAACCAAAGAAAATTAAGGCTACCGTATGTATTTGTGTATGTCCTCTACTTTTGCCCTCATACATGTGGGGAAGAAAATAATGAAAAAAATATTCCTAAGTAATCACTCCTTTAAAAACAATAAAAAGCTTTATTTTCGGCACGTGGGTGGCTCAGTTGGTAAGCATGTGCCTTCGACTCAGGTCATAATCCCAGGGCCCTGGGATCAAGCCCTGTGTTGGGCTCCCTGCTCTGTGAGAAGCCTGCTTCTCCCTTTCCCTCTTCCAATGCTTGCGGTTCCCTCTCTAGCTATCTCTCTGTCAAATAGATAAATTTTAAAAATCTTCCAAGAAAAAAAACATTTTTTAACTAAAGACTTTATTTATTTGAGAGAGAGAGAGAGAGAGAGAGCATGCATGTGCACAAGCAGGGAGAGGGCCAGAGGAAGATGGAGAGAGAGAATCCTCAAGCAGATTCTGTGTGGAGCATGGAACCTGACCTGGGGCTTGATCCCAGGACTCTGAGATCATAACTACCATAACCCAAGCCAAAGTCAGATGCTTAACTGACTGGACCATCCAGGTGCCCCTTGGGTAAATCATTCTTTACACACTCTTTCCATTGGTTGGATTTCTACTTTGGGATTGCAAACTATGCCAATGTGGAAACCTTATAATAACACTTGAACTCAGTCACAGAAAAAGATAAAGGAGCACCTGGTAGCTTGCCATCAACACCACCTTTTGAAATGACTTTCAAATCTGAAATCAGGAAAATAGGAAAAAAAAGAAGATGCAGAAAAGGCGTGGTTAGCATATACTTCTTTCCACTAGTCCTGCTACTTCTTCTCTGCTGCTTCTACTCTCTTCCTGTGGCCAGGCTATCATACAGAACCATCAGTTCCCAAAGGAAATCAGCTACAGAGAAGAATTCGGATTTTGGCAGCCAGCTGCCTGGGCCTTCTTCCCCTCAACTAAGTGCAAATTAGATTAAGACTAGAAGAAGGAAGAGAGAATCACATCTTACTTTTCAATCATCTACAAATTATTCCCCCCTCACAATTAGTAACCTCAGCTAAAGATGTTTTACTCTAGGCAGCAAAATATTGCTGGAAAAAAGGAATCATGTTGGAAAAAATTAAGAGAGCAATTAAGTGTGCAAGTGACTGAGAGAATTCTGGGCAGCCAATTTAATAAAGGAGAGTAAGAACTATTGACAGTAACAAGAGCTGTTAAGGAACCAACAGCTAGGATGCAAAGGCTGAGCTACTTCTATCTTTCCCTACAACTACCTTAAAATAAAACTATCACCCAAGGAGGAACAAAAGACAAAGAGGAAAAAGATAAACATTCAGTCTTAAAGGAAAAGGCTCAGATGCAACTTCATAAACACAGCTTTGGAGCGTGTAAGAGTGAATCATTCTCCATATCCACTTCAGAGAGAACAAAAGTCGTATTCAGTGGTTTTTCCCACCACAGATGATTTTTGGTCAAACACAAGGAAGAGATCCCAGTGAGGAAGTATATGAGACCCTGGAACAGGTTCCTGGCAACGTTATGGAAGAACCTATCCGGAGGGAGTAACACACACCCAGCACCAGCCCAATGCACCCCCACAGGACAGACATGGTGTGGGGGTTTACAAGCAAGGCTTTCTGGTGTTTCTAGTGACTAAACACCCTAAAGAGTCTGAGTCTAATTTATTCTTTTCCTAATTTCATGCTTCCTCAGGCCAACATAACAAGGATCTACTCTCCAGTATCCAAGAGACCAGGTTTACTATAGGCAGAAGGTAGATGGTCATTTAAGGTGACTCCAACTATTCGATTCTAGAGAAAAAGGAGAAAAATGATGGGTCTTTAAAAAGGAAAACTCTTTTTTAAGTAAAAACACAAAGCCCATCCAAATCTAAGAAAACATATATACACCAAATGCTCTCTATGAAATTAATATGTTAAGAATGCAAATATAAAAAAAAAGAATGCAAATATAACTTTTTGGGAGAATAAAAAACTTGGGAGAATAAAAAAATGCAAAATAACTTTTTGGGAGAATAAAAAACTTCTCTCAAAGTCAATGCCATTTTCATGGTTATTTATTCTTTAAATAATTAAAACTTCACCTGACGAAGTCTATTCACAGTTCAAAATCTGCCAGTATGGCATCAGAAATGTTAGCAAGCCTAGTTCACTTCGGAGGTTTAGACCTACATAACTCGGTACAAAATGTTGACACTGCCTATCTTTTAAATACAGCCAGTAACACAGTAGCAGTCCTCTACCAAACAGGTATTTTCATCCATTTTTTTCTAAGAAGCTCACTTTTCCTTTTTTTCTTTTCCTTTTCTTTTTTTTTTAATTTTTTTTATTTAAGAGAAAGTGCATGCACACGTACATGCAAGGGTGGGCAGGGGACGACAGAGGGACAGGGAGAAAGAGAATCTTAAGTGGGCTCCCCACTGGGACCCCAGGCAGAGCAGGGCTCCATCTCATAACTCTGAGGTCATAACCCAAGCAGAAATCCAGAGCCCAATGTTTAATGGACTGAGCCACCCAGGCATACCACCCTCCCCAGGCCCCACCCTACACCTTTTTAAAGCAAGCTTTAAAAAGCTTGGAGCCCAACTCTGGTAGCAGTCACAGTCCTGAGGTCAAGACCTGAGCGGAGCTTAACCGACTGAGCCACCCAGGGGCCCCATCACTTTTCCTTCTTTGAAAGAAAAGGAAACTGCATGTGTGGTTACTTGAAGAAACTACGAAAAGAAAAAAGAAAATCAGTGAAATGCCCCTAATTCTGAGTACCAATCTTAAGCAGACAGTAAGCAATAAAGATAAAACGTCACCAAATTGAAGGGGGGTGGGGTTCTAACCAGCACAAACCTGCTGCTGTGGATACTGCATTCCTCCCATGGCCCCTGGGGTCCGACCCTGGATGCTGATTGGATACCGCTGTGGGCCTGGGGGGCCGTAGGAGCCTCCTGGGTAAGGGCTGCTCTGCTGAGGCTGAGAATGAGGGTTACTGCCCATCCCGTACAACTGAGGTCTCTTCATCACCATGGGATCCATTGGGCTGCCCTGGGAAGAAATAAACAAAGACACAGATTAAGTTATTAGTTATTACAAAGGCAGAAGTTTTATTATACTATCGTATACATTAAAAACACAATTATCCTTACTTTTGACAATACTAAAAATACATACTACATACAAATATCAAATCATTATGTTGTAACACCTGAAACTAGTATGCTATAAGTCAATTATTTAATTAAAAAAAAAACATAAGCTGGCAAAAGAAGAACGGTTAGGAACAAAACCTAGATAGATACAAGACATTTACTGTTTACTTTTAGGAAGGTTTTAACAATTACGAGGGATCCTATGTAAACAAGAATAGGAAAGAGTTTGCAGAGAGAAAACATCTAAAAATCTATAATTCTACTATATATATAGGAAATGAGCATGATAGTTAACCTCACCCAGCTACTTTCAGCTTACTAGTAATAAAGACAAAGTGTACTGAGTGGTTAGCAATGCTTTTTGACTTCAAAGTATTCTTAGAACAACTACTTTAATGTGGACCTGAGTCTGCAACTCCTGATCAAACATTAATGCATCTGAGTGCTCATTAGAAAGTGAAAGCGTGGATTTCTGATAATACAGAATGTCTAAGGTAAAAATTTTCAAAGATCACTACTGTGCATGAATAGGCACCCAGACTCTGAGTCACAATCCACCTTCCCTCTGTCAGTATCTTACCAACCATAACCAGTTCCAAACTAGACTCTGAGTTTTATTTTGGGTTTGGTGAGTCAGCCCATGGGCCCCAGGGCCAAGGCCATTCAGGAGAGCCAGAACTAGAGCCTCCGCTGGGACTTTCTTGCCCTGGGTGTTTCAAAGGAGCAAAGCAGCGGTGGGAGAAGTCCCTCCCTGCAGTGCCACAAAAGCCTGCAGCATTCATCCAACAGATCCCTCTTTCCTTCCTTCCTTCCAAAACCAGATATTAATCCCTACTGTATGCCAGACTCTATGTAATATATTAGAAGGCTTAAAAATTAGCCGAACGAGTGAGGAAGCGCCAGGCTAAGGTGGGGATAGAACGGCACAGAGCAGCAGCGTAAAGCAGAGAGGCTCAAGGGAGGCGAGCTGTGTAGGAGGGTATGAGGGGACATAGACAGTTCAGATCCAAAGGACGGAGGAATCTGCAGAGAAGAAGCTGAAGCAGGCAGAACCAGCACACAGGTGAGCCCTCCACGCCATCTTAAAGGCTTCAGACTGCATCTCAGGATGAACCACTTGGTGCTTTTAACATAGAGCTACAGTGGGCTCCAGCTTTCCGAAAGCCTGCTCTCCAGCAGTGGCCTGGAGGCAGGGCGGGCTGCTGCAGCAAGGGGAGCTGAGGTCCTGAACTGGCAGCCCCGGTGGGAGAAAACCAGCCCAGATGCAAGTAATGGTGGAAATGCAACACCACTTGGAGACTGAGCGAGTGACGGAAGAAAACAGGAGTCAATGGTGGCTCAACGGATGGTAAGACACCAACTGAGTCAGATATGCCGAGAAAGAAGCAGCTCTACCCTCTCCCCCACATGCCAGACAGAGCCTTCAGAGTTCTACATAAGAAATCTGAGGTTCCTATAGGAAATCCAGCCGAAAACATCTAGAAGGAAGGGACCCAATGTGTTTAGTTTGGGGAATAAGGGCTGACCTAGAATGATAAATAGGGAAAAGTCAGCAAACAGAGGATACATGCTCCTGGAAAAAGGCAGTGATTCTTCTGTTTTACTCACTCCTGTATCTCCAGGACTAAGTCAAATAGTACACCTGGCACAAAATAAAATGTTCACCAAATACTGAGTAATTTAATCAATAGGAAGCATATAAAAACTCAAGAACTTCATCTAGGAAGAGTATATGAAAAAAGAACAATGGGTAGAGGACAAAATTGTAAAGAATATCACCATTTTAGGGAGAAGGGAAAGGAGGAGCCCACAAAGAAGCCAAAAGAACAGTCAGAAAATAGAGATTCTAGAGGGTATGGAGTCATAGAAAAGAAGGGAGTCGTGCGTGGCAACAAATTAGGCGTGCCAAATGCCAGCCAGGTGTCCAGGAGGTGAGGGCAAAAAGCTTTTCTACACTTGATGACTAGAAGGGAATTACTGGGTTTGGCAAGGAAGGCCTCATCAGAGGTGAGAGCAGTAGTTAGAAGGTAAGGAATGTAAGACATGAATGGGAGGGGAGAGGTGAGCCAGGAGCACAGACGGAAAACCCAAGCTGGGGAAGCTATAAGAAATGGTGGTCTTTCCTCCCACGGATACCCCAGCCCAAGGCTGGTATGTGCAGTGTGCCAGACACTGAAGAAAAATGAACAACCAGTCCTGGAGAAATGACCAATTCCCTGAAGGAGACAGGCTGAACAAAGATTAGAAGGCACACAGCAGGGGCGCCTGGGTGGCTCAGTGGGTTAAGCCTATGCCTTCGGCTAAGGTCATGGTCTCAGGGTCCTGGGATGGGGTCCTGCATTGGGCTTCCTCCTCTCTCTCTGCCTGCCTCTCTGCCTACTTGTGATCTTTATCTGCCAAATAAATAAATAAATAAAATCTTAAAAAAAAAAAAAAAAAGAAGGCACACAGCAGACATCCTAACTGGACACACAAGGCATCGTGAGGAGGGAGCATCTTCATGGGTCTGCCATGGGCTTTACCAAAGCCTTCCAAAAGAGACACTCAGCTCTGAGGGATTCTGAGGAATTTGCCAGGAACTCCATCTCACCTGAATGAAAAGATGTGTAGGCCAAACAGTTCTGCTCAAAATTCACTATTTCATGGTATTTTAGATGTGTTACTTTCACCAGTCAGGGAAATCTTGTACTCACAATGAAGATATACTGATGTCACACAACCTGGGCTAACCTCACACTTCAACACACAAACATATATGTTGATATAGTGTCATAAAACGAAAATCAAGTATTAAGAATTAAGTTCTTCCCAGAGTGATTTAAATTAGAACATATGCCTTACAAAAGCAAAATGTAATTATTTTCCTCACTTTCTTTCAAAAGATAAAACTTTCTACGGAAGTGTGAAAATCAAGGCTTAGCTGGTGATCTCAGACTCCGCAGAGTGAGTGAATGGTCAACAGAGAGGCTGAGCAAATCAGATTTCAAGCTACATTTCGAATATGGAGTTCTGAGGCAGCCCTATCTTCACATTCAATCTGGGCTAGCCAGGACATAGAACGGTCTACTGATCTCACTTCCAACAGTGTACCACCAAAACTGGCTTAACTAAAGCAGAAATTTAAAATGGAAAAAGGGACTGGAATGCCTGTACTTTAATGCCATAGATAACGGCGCAGCAAACTCGCCTCCCCAGGGACTAAAACCATTTCCTGTCTGTCTCATCACGCGGCAAACTCACCTCACCAGGGACTAAAACCGTTTCCTGTCTGTCTCATCATTGCCATAACCTCTCACAGTCCTACTTAAAATTCAGTTAATTTGCACCCATGTCAAAAATGTTAGCCTAGGGGCACCTGGGTGGCTCAGTGGGTTAAAGCCTCTGCCTTCAGCTCAGGTCATGATCCCAGGGTCCTGGGATCGAGCCCCACATCGGGCTCTCTGCTCAGCAGGGAGCCTGCTTCCTCCTCTCTCTGCCAACTTATGATCTCTCTCTCTCTCTGTCAAATAAATAAATAAAATCTTAAAAAAAAAAAAAAAAAGTTAGCCTAACCCTGAGAGTTCTGAAAATCAAAACCATGAAATACGCAAATTATCTGTACCTCTCAAAATGCATCTAAGACCTTTCAGTGAGACTTCAGATAAGAAAACATATACGGTGCAAATTATTTAATTTTAACCTCTCTGTATGGCTTTGTGTTAAATACTCATCCACACCCCCCAGATTCATCCTGTGTGCTCTTGCTATTTTTAACATTAAATATGCACAAGGGCAGGAGCTCAACCCCAGCTTCTCCCTATTACCTCTTTAGAGAAACCAAAGGCCAAACCAAATCTAAGTCTATTCCAAAAAACCTAAAAGCCAAGTCTCTTCTCATATTCACGTCTAACCCAAAACGATTTTGTATGTTTCTCAGCTATCCTGCGGTTGATCTATTCGAAAGTACCATCATCTTCATTGCTTACATAAAATTTACAGTGTCTCCGAGACACTGGCCCTATAAAAACAGTCCTCAAGTACTCTAAATGTGTTCTTCCAGACAGACATGCTTTTCCTCCCTGGGTACCACTCCACAGGTGCTGCCATCGGAGCTTCAATTCTATAAAACAAGCCAAGTGCCATGAAGGCCAAGGCACGGAGCACCCATTTTCAAAGCGCTCAGCACAGCTGTGTAGGTTTAGTTACTCAGTGTCTCGTGCAATTTTATTTCTTGGTAAGACTCTCTTGCAACTCCTCCCTTGTTCAAAGAAACTTGTGTGTGTACATGTGTATGGGCACCACACACGCACACATGTGCGCACACCTGCTTTCCTAGACTTCCTTTTGGGAAGCTGCCACTGCTACCCGCCTCCTCCCAAATCCACAGAAGGGTTTCCATTCCCAGGACGGCGAAATAAGGAGAACAATGTGTGTTTTTTAAATGTATACTTGGATACAGATCCCAGACAATGGAGGCGGCACAGTTAAGCTGTATTATAGGTAAAAGAAGTTTATCAAAGGCTGGCCTCAGGGGCGCCTGGGTGGCTCAGCGGGTTAAAGCCTCTGCCTTCGGCTCAGGTCATGATCCCAGGATCCTGGGATCGGACCCCGCATCGGGCTCTCTGCTCGGCGAGGAGCCTGCTTCCTCCTCTCTCTCTCTGCCTACTTGTGACCTCTGTTAAATAAATAAATAAAATCTTTAAAAAAAAAAAAAAAAGGCTGGCCTCAGAACTCAGCAACACTATTTTTTTTTTAAAGATACCTATTTATTGGAGAGCGACAAAGAGAGAACATGAGCAGAGGGAGGGGCAGCAGGCAGAGGGAAAAGCAGACCCCAAGCTGAGCCGGGAGCTGGACAAAGGGCTGGACCCCAGGACTGGGACTACGACCTGAGCCAAAAGCAGACACCCAACCAACTGAGCCACCAAGGCACCCCTCCAACAACCCCTTTAAAAGATGATCCAAATTAAACAACTTATATACTTTTAGTATACTTTGGATAGACTTTTTTTTTTTTTAAGTAGTCTCCACTCTGGGTGTGGAGCCAGGAATGTGGGGCTCGAACTCACGACCCTGAGATCAAGACCACAGCTGAGATCAAGACCAGAGCTGAGACCAAAACTCGGATGCTTTAGCACCTGAGCCACCAAGGCAACCAACTTTAGACAGACTTGATGCTTCTTATACTTATTCCTTCATTACCACTCTTCCAGAGTACGCCTATGTATGCATTTATAATAAAGATATCGATATAATTGTATTTACTACTAAATATCAAGGTAAGGATATAGTTTATTAGTAGTTTATTTCTGAATATAGTATTTAGCAATTTTTTCAGCCCAGTTCCTGAGGCCACAAACTGAAGAAAGGCATTGCAAAACCCACTGAAAGAACTATCGTATTTTCTGGATTTATAATCATATCTATATATCTGGATTAAATAAGAGCTCAGAGAAACTCTTCCCATTCTGAACCACCATTTGGGAGAATATTCTATCATACAGCAGCTAAAGAGAACTTTGAGGTAATACACTATTACCTATAAAATGACAAAAATAATGAAACCCAATTTGAGTACATGAGTGTGTGCACTAGTGGATTTTATACCTACTAGTAGGCTTTTCACCACTACTTCACTCTGAGAGATAACATGACAATGAGCTTTAAACAAAAGCTTTAAAAACTATACGTTGTTCCAACTCTTATCCTCTCTCTCCAATGGGGCAGGAGTGTGATTTATCCCAGTCTGCCTGCAGCTACTCGATTCCTAATACTGACGGGAGGTGGCATGGTCCAGTGAAGAACGTGTGGGCCCACACCCTCACCTCATCACTTACCCCCACCGTGTGACCCTAAATAGGTTGCTTATTAGTCTTCTCAGTCACTAAATGGAAGAAATAATACCTAACTCACAAGGAATGTGAAAATCAAATTAGTAAGAACTGTAACAGGTCTCAGAGCTACTTACCAATTGTTCAAAGAAGAAAACTAGAACAACCCAACTCTTCAACAATCACAGAATATGTGAACAAGCCGTAACATATGAGCAGAGTGGGCCAGAGACATGGAAAAGTACACACAAAACAATGTCAAATGTTTAAGAGCGATGTGCATGAATTACGACTATGTGAAAATCAGGCTGATAAGGATCAGAGCCAGCACAGCGACCTGTACAGAGTGGCCATCATATCGTGAAGCCATCTATGTTTACTCTTCTGTGATAATGTCTAAATATAACTCACAAATGCCCATTTTTTCCCAGGCATGCTGCAAACATTACTATGGTTTTCTGTAGTGCGGAGGTGGATGGGGCACAGCTGTCCCACACTCATCCTCTCCCATCCCCACACCCACACCCCACTCACAGCACGCACAAGCAGGGGACAGCTGCTGGTCCTCATTCTGAGGGTGCTCCTGCTCTCCCCTCTCGTCTGAACCCAAGCTTGCTCAAGTCCCGGTTCAAGGACAGCAGAGCCTCCGCCTCCACCAGCCCCCAGAAATACCATCTATGGGACCTACCCCAAGAATCTCTCCTGGCCTGCTTCTAACAGACTTCTCAGTTGCCTTGTATTGTTATTTAACTCATGTACTAGTTTGTCGTTTTTCATGTGTTATTTCTTATCTCCCAAGTAGTCGAAAATGGCAACGTCTATGCTTTGCACGTCCTTATGTCTCACTTAGCACACAGCACAGATGACTTAGACTGTGCTGACTCAGTAACTCCACGGGAATGATGACTGATCACATCAAGTAAAATGTTCTCAAAAATAAAAAGTAAAAATCACTGACCAATTTCTGTATTGATTCTGTACATAAATGCAGAAGACACATGTAAAGTCAATAATATACAGTGCAACATCCTTGGTCAAGTTCTTCTAATGGCATTAAAATCAGTTTAAATCAAAAACAGAGGAGCAAGGCACTAAAGGCTTTTCCTTCATTTCATATTCTTCTTCAAGCCAGAAAATACCAAGATTCTCAGTTACCACTGTCAACACCACCACAGAATCCAATTACCAAGGAAACACTGTCATCCCAGATGACATACTGAAGGCTGGGAGTGTGGGGAATTGCCCAGGGCTGCAGCACTCGTGCAGAGCCAAGACCGGAACACAAGTTTCCTGACTCGGGCCCACGGTCCCCTGCACTATAGCATGCATCCGTGTCCGGCCATGAAACCGAGGCAGGAGAAAGTGTAACCCAGCATCTAAAACCACCGTGTTCTTACTTGTACTAATGACAAGACACTACTTATTTTTGAAGATCCGAACTTCCAATCTGAGTATAAGCACTCCTTCTGTCAATACAGGAATATCTGTTATACTCTACAATGGTAGGGGAAGGATTAAGAAGTGGAATTCTAAGCCATCAGTCATGGCAGAAAAGGCTGTTTGGTTGCTGGTCCTAAGAACCACGGTGCCCTCTAACCAGGATGCCATCTGCAGTGAGGGAGGAGGGGCACGGAGGGACCAAAATACTCATCTACTGGCTTGGAAATACGACCCTGTCAATACTTTTGGTTTGGGTTTTGTTACAGCAAGTTAAATAGAACATATATATTTATGGAATCACAGAATGAAAAACTTGAGGTAAGAGGGACAGCAAGGGGATAAGGAAAAAAATTGTAAAAATGGGATCGTAGGCAATTTTTATTTGTACAGTTTTTATCTGAAAGAAAAGAAAGAAACAGTTTTTGATGCGTAATTTTATTTTTTTTAAAGATTTTATTTATTTATTTGAGAAAGAGCACGCAAGAGCAGATGGAGGGGTGGAGGGGCAGAGGGAGAAGCTGACTCCCTTCTGAGCAGGGAGCCTGACAGAGGACCTGATCCCAGGTCCTTGGGATCATGATCTGAACAGAAGACAGATGCTTAATTGACTGAGTTACCCAGGCACCCCTTGATGTATACTTTTAAATAAAGAAGCTTGGCACATACATATTATCCTTAAACAGGACAGAAGTAGAAGACACAATATTTTTTCCTAACTATATTCTAAATTTAAAATACCACTGGATTTTCATTTTTAAGAATTAAGATTAGCCATAAAATGTTAATGTTGTTACATATGTATGGAGTGACTTCCATTAACTACCAATAAAAAACAACATTCAGAGGCTGTGATTCTGAACTCTTAGACATACTTTCTAAAATGCATCCATCATGGATGTACATCCAAAATTAACATATAGTGAGTGTCAGGGGTCAACGAAATGTCCTCCATAAACCCATCCAAAGACCCTCCTGACCTACATTATCAAATAATAACCAATATCTACCATGCATTTCCAAAGCACTTTAATACATTTCCATTTGATCACAATTCCTAAGATTCTCTGGATAAAGGATTCAGCAATGAGACAACAAATCTTAGCATAGAAAAGAACCTCATTGGTTCACAGCTGATGTATGCACAAATCCCCTAAGTGTCTACAACCATGAAAGGTTATGAATTCCTTCCTTCTACATAACAGAAATTTGTTCCTTGAAATTTACATCCATATGAAAGGTTTCACTTAGGTCCTTCTGCAGAATATCTCACGACAGCCATACTTATTTCCTTTCTCTGAGCAAAATACGCCAATTCTTAGTCCCCCTAACAACAAAAAAATCTTATGGGGCGGAACTTGCTCCTCTTCCACAAAGCCTACATTTTCATACTTGTCCCGCAGCCCCGTCACACTCCTGATCCATCCCAGGAGCTGCAATGAAACCCCACTTCCCCCTCTCCCATGATTCAGTTGGGCATTGACTCTAGCGGCAGAAGTTGGTCTGTATCTCTGCTTATTTTCATTTTGCCTATTTCTGGTCACCATTCTACCCTAACATCTAACATATTAACTGTATCTCCCACCTTGACTTCAAACACCAATTAAATCGGCATGTCATTTCATTCATGTCTTTGCCCATGTCACTGACAAAAATATTGAAGAGGTCAAGGAAGGGGACAGGACCTTCAGCTAACCACTAGTGCCATTCATAGAGATTGACACAGATCCAGGCATCAGCATTCTTGGAGCAAGAGAAACTGGGAAAATCCTTCCCACTGATCAAAGCACTCTGCCGACTCACTCACTACGCTCACTATGCACAAACATCCACCGTGGTTGACAACCTCTTCCCGGCTTCAAATTCCCCCATCTTTTTCATATAAAATAAACAGTCCGTGGTTTAGATAAAACACTTAGAATTCTGGACAACAGAGGTGTAAGGGAAAGGGAGGGAGTTCAGAGTCCGACAAACCTGGGTGTGGTTCTGCCTGTGGAACCTACTAGCTGCGTAACTGCGGCTCGCGTCCGATAGAGTACAGTGGTGTTCACCTCTTTTGTTGTTAAGGGATCAAATGAGGTACCACAGGATTTGTCACACAGTAAGAGCTTCCTAAATCTTTTTCTTTTCCTCTTAGCAAATTAGCAAACTGAAGTCAGAGTGAAATCACTCAATAATTTATTTATTTTCTTGTCTCCCAGCATACTGTTAATTAAAGGTAAAATTTTTGTTTTCTTCATCTTTGTGTACCTAGCCCTTAGCACAATGCCTGGCATCATTAACATTCGTTGAACAGAAAAAGCAATGACATGCTCGACACCACGTGGCCAGTTACACAATAGGACTCTAACTGGAAAGCAGGCTTCTGGATAGTCAATAGGTAACAAGAGGAAAGAACCAAGCGTAACTGCAGACAAAGCTTCACTTTTTACAAGTTCATCTAAGCCATAGCTTCCATTACCTCCTCATGCCTGCAGCTCCAGATGTGTCTCCCTTGGCTGCTTCCCTGAGCCCCACAGCTCTCTACCCAACTGCCACCCAATCTTCCTGCCTGGATGCGTGGGATACTCCCCACCTGCTTCTGATCTCAGTGGAAGACACCCCCACCCAGATGGACAAGCTGGAATCCAGGGATGCATTCTGACTCCTTCCTCTCCCACCACAGCCATCCCTCACCAAATCCAGTCAGCTGGACCCACCACCGCTGCCAAAAGGAAATCTGCCCCCTCCGACCATACTGGCCTCTATGGGGCTCTGGATACTCACATACTCACATACTTTCCCACCAATGGACTTTCAACTACGCCGTTCCCTCCATGTAGAAGGAGCTCCGTGTTCCTGCGGAACTCAGCACTAGCACCTTGTCCTCAGAGAAACCCTCCCTGAACACAGAGTGAGGCAGGATCCCCTCAGAAAACACTGTGTCTTTCCTTCACGGCACCCAGTAAAGCCTACAAGAACATTTATTTGTGTGACTATTTGATAAAAGTCTGTCTTCCCAACTAGACTGTCCCACAGGAATAGGAATGAAGAAGTGAAAAGACAAATATTAAACCCATTTATAGCTATCATCCAGATATCACAGAATAAGCCAAGAAAATAGTTCCCCAGTTTGGGGTGGATTTTTTTGAACTGGCAAAACCTATTATTTGCCTAATCCCCAAGCACAGCAACTTATTAAGTCAATTCAATGTGTAAATTACTGTCGGACTGAAACATACTCTTAAATTTAATTTAGCAAATGTAACAACTTTATGAATAAACCAAAGTGGATATATATTTTTTTATTTCAAGTGTAGATTAGATCTAAAGAGAATATCAAAATAGTAATGGTATATATTTCTATTTTCCCTGGATTTCTTATTTCTCACTATCCAAAAAAAAAAAAAACTGTAGAGCTATTACCATGGCTTTAACTATTTCTAAAATTTACATCTCTAGGCAGGCACTATCGTTCATATTCACGTGTCACTACTGACAACTGAGTAGCAGGCTTATTTAAGAAAGAGAAATGATATGGTATATTTCCCATCTAAATGCAGACTTAAATCAGAAAGGAAGTTTTTGTGGGAATGTGTCGAATTTCAACCCCGTCCCTTTCAGCTGTGATGCGGCAGGACCTCTCTGCGCGTCAGCTCTGTGCGTCCGTCACTCATCTGGACACCAGGAACGCTGCACCGTCGCCACAGCGCTGTCGCGGAGTCGCAGACTCTACAGGTAAGTCCTTGGCCCGTAACAGGCTTTTAATAGGGATGGATTTTATTACAGTCATTATTGTGCGAAAGCGAACTCCAGAAGCACTATGACGCACGGATACTCCCCACCCCTCCACTCGCGCACAGAAGACAGACGCTGCTCATCGATCCTAGAACTCATCTTCCTGAAGTCCAGTAAGCCTCAGCGTCTCCCACCCCGTACAGTGGCAGGAAGCCACTAGCAATTATCAGATTTTGCAAGCAAGCAGAAACCAACTTGCTGTGTCTACTACAAGGGAAAAGCACAAAGTTTTATACCAGGTAGACCGGGGTTCATATTCCTCTCCTGCTGCCGACTAGCCATGAAGTGTTGGGTAAATTACTACAGTGCTCTAAGCCTGTTTTCCCACCTTTCGAGGGAAGTTAAAACCTCCCTCACAAACACAGCCATTCTGGGGGCACCTGGGTGGCTCAGTGGGTTAAAGCTTCTGCCTTCAGCTCAGGTCATGCTCCTGAGGTCCTGGCAGGGTGACTGCTTTCTCTCTCTGCCTCCTCTCTGCCTACTTGTGATCTCTGTCAAATAAATAAATAAAATCTTAAAAAACAAACAAACAAACAAACAAAAGAACACAGCCATTCTGAAGATGTTTGGTATGTGACGGCACGGATAAACAAGTCCAAGGACATGTCAGAGTGGCACCGAAAGACAAACGAGAGGTTACTGGTTTCCCCAGCAATTGCCATGGTGACCAACATGCCTATTTCAAACTATTCTATTAACTTTTTGAAATTAACTTTAAAATTGCATGAAAGAAAATGCCAGTACAAATATTACGAATGTTAACGACTAATGTAGCTATCTCTAGACAGAGAGAGCCTGCTGTGCTTGATACACAGGCTACCAGCCCCCGGTGCAAATGCACTTTCTGGAGACATGGCCCTATTGAAGAGCCACTTTATCAGAGCCATAGTTAAGTTAAAGCACGTACTGGTGGTAGTGTAATGTGACTGTTCAAAGCAAAAAAAAAAAAATTAATATGACTACTATACAATTGACCCCTTGAATAACATGGGGGTTAGGAGCACTGACCCCATGCAGAATCAAAAATGCACTTATGAGTTCTGACTCTCCAATAACTTAACTATTATTGGCCTACTCTTGGCCGGAAGCCTTACCAAAAACATAATCAATTAACACATATTTTGTATGTTCTATGTATTGTATGTTCCATGTTATGTGTATATATACTATATTCTTACAAAAAGTATACCGAAGAAAATCATAAGGAGGGACACCGCGGTGGCTCAGTCAAGCACTTGATCACAGCTCAGGTCTCGATCTCAGGGTGATGAGTTTGGGCCCTACACTGGGCTTGGAACCCACTTACTTATTTTTAATATTTATATATTTAGAATATATATAATATAAATATTATAGGATATATGATTTCCATATTTATACTACATAAAATACATAATTTATAATATGCATATTTAATATATATTTTTGGAAAAGAAAATACATTTATAGTACTGTATTCGTAAAAAAAAAAAATCCACATATAAATGGCCCCATGCAGTTCAAGTCCACTCTTCAGTACAGACTGAAAAAGGGCAACTCAATGCATGTACAAGGCCTAGCCAGGATCCTACACCGAAGCAAAGAAGATCGCTGCGGAGATGCCATTACGGCGGTGGACGAAACAAGAATACGGACGGTATTTCAAGTGCCGCGCCCAAGTTAAATACCCCAACAGCAGCGACTGCACTGAGGTCTGGGGAAGAATCATCTCATCCCAAGAAATACGCTCCAGGACTACACCAGCACCTGTGAGGGAGTATAGGGCAGGGTGTGTGCAGCCGCCTCTCAAAGGATCCTGAGAAAAGGCACCGTAGGTGGACAGATAGGTGGGTAAAAGTAAATGTAACAAAGCACTCAAAATTGATGTATCCAAGTAAAAAGCATACGGGATTTGTCTGCACTATTCTTGAGACTTTCTCATAAATCTGAAATTATTTCAAAATAAAAGCTAAAAGGGGGCAAAAAGAAACGGAAAATGAGAACAATCGCTATACCTTTCATTGGCAAGGAGGGCTGCAGCTCCTCGGAACTGAGAGCCCCTGACAGCTGCAGGTGTCGAGGGGGCCGCTGGCAGGCTTAAAACCTAAGGGGGTGGGGGGACGCTGTAAGGAGGAAAGCAGGGGAAAAGGAATATGGAGAACCAGGAGAGTCAGAGCACCAGGAGGGAACACACAGGAAAAAGAAGTGTGCGTGGTAAGGGATTACTGGGGAGGAGGATGGGGCTGCAGTACTTCTCCTAAATGTACTAAAGCTGGCAAAACACATATTGAGTAGGTGTATTTTAAATACTTAAAAAAAAAAAAAAAGTCCTCAGAAGGAGCTCCTGGCTGGCTTGGTCAGAAAAGAGTGTGACTCTTGATCTAGGAGTTTCAAGTTCAAGACCCACATGGGGTGCAAAGATTACTTAAAAAATAATAATAATAAAGTTAAGGGGAAAAAAGGAAGTGTTTTAAAAAAAAATAATCCTAGGTAGATTCCACAAAAATGTTTTCTAATTAAAAAAATAAAAAGGGACGCCTGGATGGCTGAGTTGGTTGGGCGGCTGCCTTCGGCTCAGGTCATGATCCCAGGGTTCTGGGATAGAGTCCCACATCAGGCTCCTTGGTCGGCAGGGAGCCTGCTTCTCCCTCTGCCTCTGCCTGCCACTCTGTCTGCCTGTGCTTGCTCATTCTCTCTCTCTCTCTCTCTGACAAATAAATAAATAAAATCTTAAAAAAAAAAAAAAAAGCCATCTTCCAGGTTAAAATCCTGCTCTGGCAGATAACCTGAAAATATGATTTGTGGGAAAGGGTATCTCAACTTTCAAGATGTAATAAGACTTCTGCCCCCTCAGGTTTCCTACTATGCTTTTTAAAAGCTCTCAAACCAGCCATTAAAGATTTGAAATGTGCCATCTTTAACCCAGAAACCTCCCTTATTTGTTTTTATAAGTTTCAAAAAGTGCTTTCATAACCCCCACTTCTCACATGTGACCCTGCTCCCTCCTCTTCCCTAAAGAGGATATAAACAGACCTGGTCCCCTAGCAGTGCCTCCTAGGGCAGGGGGCCCACTGTCAAATTCTCTGGTTTAAAATCAGGAGAGCAACTATCCAATGAAAACATACCCAGTATTTTTAAATCTCTGTACAAATTTTAAAAAGCAGATTATCCCAAAACTGTGGCTGACAAAGCTTGCATCAGAGCAAGGAGAGGGTGCAGAGACAGCCCCCCATGTAACAGCACAACTGCTTGCCATGGCAGGTGGAGCTTAACTCTCCAACTACCCAGCCATCGGGCCTTTGGTACAGCAGAGTGGGGTCAAGTGCGCAGACTCTGGAATTAAGGCTGGCCTCCACAGGGAGTCACCACTTACTGTGTTATCTCTGGCAGATCCTACTAATTCTCCGAACTTAAGCTTCCCCCTCTGAAAAGTTAGGATTATAACAGTAACCACCTCATAGCATTGTCCTAAGTATGAAGTAAGATACAAAACACAGTGCCTGGCACATGGTGACTGCTTGTTCCTCCTGAGCAGTCACACCTGTGAGCGTCCCAGGGGCAAGATGAACACTTAGAGCCCCTTCCCGTTCCAGCATTCTAGAACCAGCCCTCCTCCGTGCCAGAACTTCCACCTGTCGTGATTAAGTAATCAAAAGGAATGAGGACAGTTAGAGATTATTTCTCCTTTCTGCCCCATTCTTTGACTAGGAATCTTACCAATAGACTGCCCTTAAAGTCAAAAAGGCAGGGAAAGGGCTACTAAGAGGTCTAAAGAATTCAAAGCCTAGAAGTTCAACAACCAAATAATCAAGGCTCACCTTCGGGTGCCACACCTGCCACCTGCCACGTCTTCAATAATAAACCTAGACAGCCCTCATGCACACCTCTGTGCCAAAGCACCAAGGCACACCCCTTTCTAGAACGCCCTTGCACCCACACACCTTTGGTAGCTGTAAACTGAAGAAACTCTTCCTGGTTCCAGAAAGTCCAAGATAAAGTATTCTGCTTTCTCTGCCACTATCTCATTTAACTATCTCATTTAAGAGATAATAAACATCTACACGACCATTTGCAACCCTGCTTATGTGGCCTCTCATCAGTGAGCACCTGAAGGGCAGAAATGGTGTCTTCCTCATCCTAATTCTCCTTATAGCCCCTACTTCTCATACAGTCAACCATTATTGCTCCTATTACTTAATAAAAAAAAACTAGAAAAACAAAACACTCTCAAGTGCACCTTAACCCTTACCTCTCCAAGCTACCTTCTCCTAAATAAACTATGACACCGGGTCCCAAGTCCGGCTTACAGCAGGCACTTAACGAATGCTTAGTGTATGAATGTGAGAAAGACATCCAGCTGTGTCTCCTATTCCCAGTGTGACTTCTCCTGGGTTCCTATTTTAATGCTCCAAACATAGGCATTTTTTATTTCCAGTCTATAAATGTTACTATTTCTAATATTCTTACAACATCATTTCCCAAACTATGTTTACAGCTGTTACTGTAATTAAGAATGGAAAATGTCTAGGCTGCTGGGGAATCAGAGATCGATCTGACCCAGGACCTTCCACCTCCAGGGACACTGGAACCTAGTGGGGGTGAAGTAATCTCTACACCCAGTGTGGGGCTCTAACTCACAACCCTGAGATCAAGAGTGACACACTCTACAGACTGAGCCAGCCAGGCACCCCCTATTCTGTTCATTTCTGACAGAGGGGCATAAAATCTATTTTGATTGTGGGTTTGCTCTTTTTCCTTTTTATCTCTTTTTCCTTTAATCAGTTTTGCCTTATATACTTTGAAGCTATGTTGTTAGGAGCATAAAGTTTCATAACTATTATTTAAAAAAAAAAAAGAAAGAAGGGAAAATGTCTATAAAGCAGATGTCGCTCTTTAAGATTCAGAATATAAGTCAGCATAATAAAAGTCTAAAACATCCTACATAGAAAAAAGACCTGTTTAACTTGGTTGCACCCAAACCTGTCGTGGCAAGTTTTTGTTTTTTAAGTAGACACAGGAAAACACAGACCAGAATGACAATAACGCATTCCATCCTCATTGCTAGCTGGGTCTATGTAGCTAGACAAACAAGCAAAGAGTAAATATGTGTGAGTATGTGCGTGCATGCATAAGACTCCTAGCCCCACTAGTATGACAGCATGACACGGTGCTTAGCTTACCTGAGGATTTTTATAAAGAGCTGGGTTGTTAAGAGCAACAACAAGATTTTTTTTATTATTTTTATTAATATATAATGTATTATTTGCCCCAGGGCTACAGGTCTGTGAATCATCAGGCTTATGCATTTCACAGCACTCACCATAGCACATACCCTCCCCAATGTCCATAACCCAGCCACCTTATCCCTACCCGCCCACTCCCAGCAACTCCCTAAGTTTGTTTTGTCAGATGGAGAGTCTCTTTAGGTTTGTCTCCCTCCCGATACATAGCTGGATAGTAGGAGTAACAACAAGGTATGCTGGTCATATAGGCTCAGCATTTATGGCAAATTATTAATCAAGTCCCACCTGAAACAATTTGTTAAATTGATTTTAATCACTGGGCCTCTCATGTGAAGCTTTGTATAATCAGCATTTCATTTACAAAATTAATTGCCTGATTGATTCTCTGGAGGCAGTTGCTGTCATTACCCTGCTGTCATAACTTCTGAGTAGGGTGTCACAACATGAAATTCTGACAGTATGAAAAGCACTGCTATTTTAAAAATGGGTGAGGGGAGAAAGGGATAAAGGAGGAAAACCAAAGAAGTCACATTACCCCCCTTCAGCCTGAGAGAAACCTAAAAGTGTTTCACAGCAAGTACACTCTGTACCAGTACCTATCTGCTAACCTAACTAATGTGCAAATCTAGGGTTAGGAGCATGCAAGATTTTTTATCTGAAAATAGTAACTAGAATGTAAAGGCACCAGAGTTCAATGTTAACCTGTGTTACAAAATATGTACCTTGATATAGGAATACTCTTGACCAGAAATTTTAGTTTACAACTAATACCAAAATATATCTGATGTAAGCGTGTCCAAAACAAACATAAGCACACACTGATTCATCTTCCAAAAACATCTGTGTCTGTTATTATCAGATACACACACCTTTTATATTTAGTTTAATGCTCACTATTTAACCATCTACTTTTTGGTAAATCTGTCATCACAATTGATTAATAAAAATTAGGCTGAAGAGTATTTTCATGTAAAAGAAAAAGATAAGATGAATATAGAACAGGGAGGAAAGAGGGACTTTTTAAAAGTTATTGAGTATCAGCAAAGGTGAGGCCATACTGGGGCACCTGGGTGGCTCAGTCTGTTCAGCATCCTGGCTCTTTATTTCAGCTCAGCTCATGATCTCAGGGTCCTGGGATCAAGCCCCCGCAGGGTTCCACACTCAGCGAGAAGCCTGCTTGGGATTCTCTCTACCCCTTTCCCTCTGCCGTCCCCCAACTCATGCTCTCTCTCCAATAAATAAATCTTTAAAAAAAAAAAAAAAGTGAGACTGTATTACGTGTATATTTTCAAATGAAAATATACATCAATGGCATCAAGCCAGCCTAAGATCCAATTTTTCTTTACCCTTAATTTGCCTTTTCAGAAAGAATGACCATTTCTGCAAAAGCCCCTAAATCTTGCCTTCTCCCAGCTCACAGTAGCATTTCCCACAATCTCAAGATATCAAAAAGGCAAGGTAGACCATACAAAGCCAAGTTGTTTTCAAATGCATAAAATAACTTTCCCAGTATGGGGGGCAGAGGGCTCATTTAAAACAATCCCCATTCAATGCAATCCAATCCCAAACTCATTTTAAATTCATTTAAAAGAGGCCTCCTCAGGAAACTAGATGTAATTTGCCTTCCTTTCAGTACACTGAATTTTGATTCCTACCGTATAGCCACAGATTTTCTTTCAAAAGAAAGATCACTTCATAAATTTGCTCTGTTATCTTGTGACTGAGGGTGTTTTCTTTGCTGGCTCGGTAAGAAGAGCTAATTGGGCCATTATACCCACTCCCATAATGCAGGGTAACATGACAAATTTATGGTTAGAAAATATAAAGGCAAAGTCTCCCCCAGCACAAACACCTTGGAAGGGCAAAGAAGGGTAAGGGCCTCTCCTGGACCTCCTGGCCACATTCTACTCCCCTGCACAGTAAGAGCAACGGTCTCTAATTCTCACTTGGCTCATAGGGATGTGCTAAGTGTTGATAAGATAATGTCTACAAAGTGCTTTAAGTTCTGGAGGAAAAGGCTTTATAAAAGCATAATAGATGCCTAGAATCATTCCTTAAGCTACACACACATTGTGTCAGAAAAGAGGGTTCACAAATTCAAATGTGTATCAATTTCACACCTTTCATGACAAAAGAACCAAATAAAGGGAAGGCAGAAAAATCTTCTGCATATGCAAAGGATGGGAAAGCTTTACCTAAGTGTAGGAAAGCCTGCCTCACCGCTGCCTAAGACAAGACTCCACAGTGCGTCAGAAATGGCTCAGAGCAGGGATGCTGAAGCGAATAGGGGTGGATGCTAGCTATAGAAACAGGAATGGGGGCCGTTGTGAGGGTACACTTGAAAATGTGTATTCGGGATGATAAAATTTCCTGTTTGGGGGATAAAGGGGAAAGTGCTATTTTTAAACATACCATGTAAAAGTAGCTTGATAAAATAATCCCGCTTACTGAGGATGAAGGAAAAGTCCAGCTTCTGTCTTCTCAAAACAAGTGGGGAATAGGGACCTAGTCTTTTGGGATGATACATCTTGAATGCTGGAAGAGGTATGAGGAAAATTATGTTTATCAAAAGGAGGCAGGAGTTAGAAAAGGTTAAGAAACAAAGATTCAGATAAAAGAGGAAACAAGAGTCCATATCCATTCATTCAACATTGTTTAAACTGAACAAATATTAATGTCCAAGTCACAATGAATGATAGCAGATGTATAAGACGGTTCTTGACTTTTAAGAAACATACACTATAACAGAGAAAATAAAAGATGTATACAAATAAAGCAACATATAAATAAGCTTGTAAATGCCACAGAACAGAGAAAATAAAGTCCCATAAGTGCTCAGCTAAGGGTAATAAGTTCTAGTTGAAAGAAACGCAAGGATTCATGGGGAAATTATACCATTTAAGGTGGAAAATAAAAGATGAAGAAGACATATAGAAATATCAAGACACAAATAGAATAACAGCCACCGTTTGATGAGTGTCTACAGTGAGCAAAGCATGGTGCTAGGTGCTTTACCAATGAAATAACCAAGTCTAACAAAAATCCTGCAAAGTACTTAACATTACAAGCCACTGTTTTTAGTTGAAGGAATTATCCCCTAGATTAGGTAACCCGCCCAAGGTCACACTTACAAAAAGATGGAATCAGGATTTTCCCAAGTCTGGCTGGTACTCTTTGGGGAAGAGATCTCTAATGGCCATTAAGCTCCCCTCCAAGCCACTCCACTTAATAACCCATGATATGAACAAACTGTGAACCTGAACTGTGTCCCCCCCAAAATTCATATGCTGAAGCCCTAATCACCAGTGTGACTGTGTTTGGAAATAGGGCCCATAAGCAGGTAGTAAAGGTTAAATGAGGTCATAAGGGCAGGCCCTCATCTGACAGGCCTGGTGTCTTTATAATAAGATGAGAGAGAGATCAAGGCATCTCTCTCTCTCTCTCTCTATCAGCCACCCACCCCCATGCACACACAAAGAAGTCACATGAGCACAAGCAAGGTGTGCAAGCCAAGGCAAGAGACCTCAGAATGAAACCTACCTTGCTGGAACCTTAGAACCTTGATCTCAGAACTCAGAACTCCAGAGCTATGAGACATACATTTCTACTGTTGAAGCCACCCAGTTTACAGTATTTTATTATGGCATCCTGAGCAGACGAAGACACACCACTTCTGTTTTTACTGATTTGTAACATACAACCTGAACTCAAGACAGCTCCCTGGATTCCTGCCTCCTGACAGCCACACCTTTGTGCAATCCCCTCCTGAGAATGGGCAAGACCTGGGACTTGTACCTAACCCTGAGAATATGCAAAGGTGAGGGGATTTTGCAAATGCAGTTGATCCCTAATCAGTTGACTTTGAGTTAATGAAAACAGAAACCATCCCAGATGGGCCCTTTAAAAAAAAAGTCTCCTCAGAAATTAGAGACTCTCTCTCTGCTGGTGGCACTGAAGAAGCAAGTGGCCACACTACCAGCAGTCTGAGGGCACCCTCCCTAGTCAAGCCTCCAGCTGAGAATGCAGCCCACTGACTTTAATCACGGCCTCCTGACACCTTCAACAGTGTGTGTCCGGCAGGTCACGCGTGGACTCCTGACCCATAGAAACTCCTGAGATAATGAATGTGCGGTGTTTTACGCCACTCAAGTTGTTACGCAGCAAATACAAACAAAAGCTAATTCACGGCTTAGTAAAGATTAATACTTTCCACACAGCTTCTCCTTACTCCCACATGCAAGCAGACTGCTGTTCCAAACCCCCTCCCACAGGACCAGCTACTGCTCAAAATACCGGCTCTGGTATTTTCCCTGAGAGGAAGCCTGAAACCATACAGTTCCAGAAGTGACTGGGAACTCTTTTCCCATCTCTGAGCAAACTCCTATTTATCCTTCAAGGATCACCTTCCCTATCACGACTGTCTTGAAATCCCCAGGCAGAATAAAGCCCATCTCTTCTGTGGCCTCAGAGACCTCTGAGGAAACCTCCACTATAATGTTGAGAAAATCTGGATGCAAATTTCTCTTTACTTGTCTCCTCAATGGCAGAGGCCAAGTTAAACAGAAAGATAGTTTACAAAGATAAAGGAAAACACCCTTCGCATCATAATAGGCACTGAGAACAGGAACAGGCATCCAAATCTTAGTGCACCAGAGGACCAGAGATGAGAGAAGTTAACTTCTCCAGGCCTTGAGTTCCTCACCTATAAAACAGAAGGGGCTGCTGGTGTGCACTCCTTTTCTATACCCAGCACCTAACACGACATATGCACACGCACTGAATAAATAGGACAAGTAAAATATGCATGAAAGACCAACCCAAAGTCTAACTCAATAAAAAAAAAAAAAGC
Organism: Mellivora capensis; assembly: GCA_004024625.1. NCBI lineage: Eukaryota > Metazoa > Chordata > Mammalia > Carnivora > Mustelidae > Mellivora > Mellivora capensis. The sequence goes on along the minus strand of PISX010001432.1, from coordinate 82,748 downwards.
ACTAACAATGATACCAATATAAAAAAAGGTATACAAAATAGTGAACTGAAAATTAGTGATTAAAACTAATGGTAACTACGTAACATTGCATGCGTACATACTGACAAGGGATAACAATGATTTAAAATAAAAATTGTTTACTTCTCATTGCCTCTATCTCCTATGTAAAAGGCAGCCAGAGGTCTGTGAGATAGGGTCTGGGTGACCTTCCGGTCTTCAGCTCACTCCTGAACCCCAATCCTCAGCTCTCACCCATACATGGCTCCCAGATGCTTGCTAAAATCCAAGAGTTTAGGGCTGCATCTCTTTGCTGTTTTCACACTACCTGAGCACAGAGCCATCTCCAAACAGGCGGCCTTGCCCAGCGTGCTGAACTTCATTTGAGAGACCTGGCCACAGCTGGAGCCGGCTCCAGGGTCTGCTTGCTTTCCACCCAAGTGATGTGAAAAGCTGTTTTTTAATCATTTGTGAATGAATCAATAAAACTTCAGGGACAAAGGAGTTTCCCTCTCCTTTTTTTTTTTTTTTAAGCAAGAAAGGCAAATTTATTAATGCTCTTGACAGTGGTGATAGAGAAGCCTAAGATGTGTTCACACTTATCTAAAAGCTACATCTAACCTAGTAATTCTGTATAATGCAATTGATTCGCGAGTATCATTTTACAATTCTGATTAGGTTTCTCTAAAATCCTGTTTATTAAATTGCTTCCTTTAAGCATGCATAGTTCCTAATTTGTTTCCAACTAAATCAGGTATCGTAGGAAAAGATTATACTGCAACAGTGCAAGAGCACTCCAGGGATTATGTTTCATCTAGATTTCAAAATTAAAACTGTGAAGTTTCTTTTTAAAAAGAAAGGCAGCTGAATATATATAGTTTTCCAGATCAGTAAAATGTCAATACCCCACTGTAACATCCCGAGTACGAAACAAATGCATCCTTCACCAACCCTGGAAAGCCAAGGGCAGAAGACTCACTGTGGGTCTCATGTGCTGATTTCTTTACATCAGGTCAGTCAGAGCACGACACTGCTCAGCAGTCCAGAGCCAAAACACACTGGGCCTTTATGGGCTGGCCTGATGCACAGAGTAAGCAACGTAAAAGGAGGCCAAAAGTAAGGCGGCTAATGCTTTACTAAGTTAGGGCTTTGGTGTTTTACAGCAAATCAACCGAATAAAGCAGACACAATTAATAAAAATCTCCAAAAAGTAGTATTTCTGAGATTTGCTCAATCCTGTGATTCTGATTAATTTTAGAGTCACAGAGATAAAAACAAATTCCTATGTACAACTTCAAGATATTTCTCCCCAAAGTCCAATGAAACAAAAATCCTTAACACTGTTTTTAATCAAAGATTTTTGTCTCTCTGAATATTGTTTTTGTTTTTTTAAGTTTCTTTCCTTTTATCAAGCAAAAACAAGAGCAGAAGAGAGTAGGATAATCATTTATATTTTTAAAGCCAGGGGTGCCTGGGTGGCTCAGTGGGTTAAAGCCTCTGCCTTCGGCTCAGGTCATGATCTCAGGGTCCTGGGATCGAGCCCCACATCAGGTTCTCTACCCCTCGAGGAGCCTGCTTCCTCCTCTCTCTCTGCCTGCCTCTCTGCTTGTGATCTCTGTCTGTCAAATAAATAAATAAAATCTTTAAAAAAAAAAAAAGTCAGCAAATTCTTTATTCGAATAATGAATGAATTTTAAGAAACAACAGATATTTTTATTTTTAATTTTTGTAAGACTTTGTGTGCTTAAAACTTTTTTTTTAATTTTCAGCTGAACTGGGCAGCGCCTGGGTGGCTTAGTCGGTTCAGCGTTCGACTCTTGATCTCAGTCAGCTCAGGTCTTGATCTCACTGTGGACCCTACTTAAAATTTTTTTTTTGTTTTCAGCTGCACTGAAAAAAACACAGGCATGAGGGATGCCTGGGTGGCTCAGCTGGTTAAGCGGCTGCCTTCGGCTCAGGTCATGATCCCAGCGTCCTGGGATCAAGTCCCGCATCGCATCGGGCTCCTTGCTCGGCAGGGAGCCTGCTTCTCCCTCTGCCTCTGCCTGCCACTCTGTCTGCCTGTGCTCGCTTTCTCGTGCTCTCTCTCTCTCTCCCTCTCTGACAAATAAATAAATAAAATCTTTAAAAAAAAAAACAAAAAACACAGGCATGAAAGAGAATGAAAAGGAAAAAGGTATGATTTCAGGAGAATCTGTGGCATGAAGACTATAAGCAAACTACACGGACAAGCATCAGGGACCTTCTGGTTCACGGTCCGTTTTGGCGAGAGCCCACATGCACAAAGCTACCGCTCGACAGACTGCCAGAAGCAAAAGTGTCCCATTGTTGTTTTTTTTTTTTCAAGAGATTTTAATTACAAAGTTATAGCCCATCTAACTAGGGTATCTATTTAGTACTATACCTAAAAAAAGAATGAGAACTTTGAAGGATTTCCAGGTCTACATTAGATCACTGTAGGTTCTCCTTTCTGTTCTCATTTCTTACTTTTTTTTTTTTTAAGATTTTATTTATTTGACAGACAGAGATCTCAAGTAGGGGGAGAGGCAGGCAGAGAGAGAGAGAGAAGGAAGCAGGCTCCCCGCTGAGCAGAGAGCCCAACGCGGGGCTCGATCCCAGGACCCCAGGACCATGACCTGAGCCGAAGGCAGAGGCTTTAACCCATTGAGCCACCCAGGCGCCCCATCTCATTTCTTACTTCTGAAGCTAACTAGATACACAATGAAAATAACTTAAGGAAAAAAATCCAGCTGATGCCTTCTAAGTAGGAAATGCTCTCATCTTCTCTCAATTACTTTTGAAATTTCAATTACTGAATTCAATTACTTTGAAATGTCTCACCTTGCTTCAGCTTTGGGATACAATAGGGTTAAAGCATCAAAGGTAACACATCTTGTAGCCTTTTTATAACACACTCCTTGTAAGAAATTCTGTTATGAACAGCATACAAGTAAACAGTGACACAGGAGGCCTGGGACTGTATCTGAGATGTCACAAAAAAAGGCGATACAGGGCTCATGCCTAAAGATCCTGTCATGATCCTTCCAGGCAAATCCTCTTGGCCAACTGCCTCACAAAACAATGACATTCCAAAGTGATTCAGCAGTCCACAGTAAAAATGACAATGTGGGGTTTTTTTAACAATGGTTCACTGATTGCTTGGACAATAAGAAGAGAACTTCTCCACCACCACACACACAAAATCATCCCAAGTTAAAATGCAGGACTAATGGGATGTGTCCAAAAGAGACTTCCGGGGGCGGGGCAAGACCAGTTGACCGTATATAATATGATCTTATACATGGATTGTTTATGTTTACATAACTGTAAGCATTCATATGCAGTATTTTAAATGAGAAAGTAGGTTAGAAAAAGATACATTTAGGGGCACCTGGGTGGCTCAGTGGGTTAAAGCCTCTGCCTTCGGCTCAGGTCATGATCCCAGGGGCCTGGGATCCAGCTGCATCGGGCTCTCTGCTCAGCAGGGAGTCTGCTTCCTCCTCTCTCTCTGCCTACCTCTCTGCCTACTTGTGATCTTCCTCTGTGTGTCAAATAAATAAATAAAATATTAAAAAAAAAAAGTTTGAGACTGAAGATGAAACATTTGTTTAAAAAAAAAGAAAGAAAAAATACATTTAACTTAAGAGTGTATACTGGGAAGTAGAGTGGTGAAAGGAATTTAAATATTCAACATAAATGTTTTTGCCAGTGTTTGAATTTTTTTTATATAAGAACATACTCGCGCACTGCATTTCTGTAAAAAAAAATTTTTTTCGGAATAAAACTCAAAACGTTTTGGGGGGGAAATTAAGGAAATGACAGAATGCCTAGAACATGAAAAAACACAATTAAATCACAGCCAGTAAAAATTCCAACAAAACAGACTACTGTACATAAACGCCAGAAGCCTGCTTTAACACGTGCAAACTCTTGCTAACGGGATTGCCAACCTTGGGTGATCCATTTACTCCCGGGGGACCCCAATCTCATCTGAAAGGCCAAAATCCTCCAGCTCTGTGCTACGTAGGGCTGCTGCTTGAGCCAAGATCCCAGAGAATACAGAGTTGTGTAAATAAAGATGGCTAACTGGGGGGCAGGTGAAAGCTTTGGGTGGAACCTAAAATGGGAAGTATATCCTGCCACAATCAAGATCGAAATCGGGAGGAGGCCAACCATGGCCTGCAGGCCAAATCCAGTCCACCACCTGTTTCTGGGGGGCCAGTGTGCTAAGAATGCTTTTTACATGTTTAAATAGTTGCGGGGAGAGAGAGATCAAAAGAAAAAGAGTATTTCATAACTACAGGAAATTCGAATGTCGGCATCCACAGTGTCACGGGCACACACAGCCTGCCCGTCAGTCACGTACTGCCCATGGATCCTCTTGTGCCACGCCAGCAGAGTTCAGAGGTTGAAACTAAGACAGTGCCCACAGAGCCTACAATACTAAACTCTGTGGCCCTTTAGAGGAAAAGTTTGCCAAACCCTGACATAAATGCTTTAATTAACGTGTAACATACCAGAAAGACCACCAGCACCATCAAAAGCTCAGATAAGGGGCACCTGGGGGTTCAGTGAGTTAAGTGTCTACCTTCCGGCTCAGGTCATGATCCCAGGTCCTGGAATTGAGTCCTGCATTGGGCTCCCTGGCTCAGCGGGGAGCCTGCTTGTCCCTCTGCCTGCTGCTCCCCCTGCCTGCATGCAAATGCCCTCTCACTCTTTAACCAATAAATAAATAAAATCTCAAAAACAAAAACAAAACTCAGCTTTGGGGTACCCAACCTGGCTTGCATCCAAGCCGTGTCCTCAACCAAGGAACTGTGCTTCAGCTTCTACGTATACAAAACAGGGATATTAACCAAATCTCACAAGACTGAGAGAACTAGGTAAGAAAAGCACTTGAATAATCTGCAAAGTTATTATTACTAAGTAAAATCAAACAACCCACATTTGAACTTTGGTTGAAATTGTGACGCAATAAAACCTGTGAAACAAATTTTGATGTAAAATGTGCCTTTAGAACAACAAATGGAGAACAAGCACGCCTCCAAGCCAGCTCTGATGAAATTCTGAAAGCCATAGACAGAACCTGTTTTTTCAACTGAATGACACAGTAAGGCACAGTGTCCCAACTTCAGAAACTAAAAGCACTTTCTGAAAACCTTATGCCTTTTTAACGTTTTAAAGGCTTGTTAGCTGCACTGTACGTGAGTTTGACATTTACTGAGGACCCGGGCAGTATATTCTCCTGACAGTTCATTTAATCCCCGCTTTACTGGTAAGGACACAGAAACAACAAGGTTTGTGGTTAAGGTATTAGGGCCCAGCACTGAACCCAATTTAGTGCATGTGATAGAGGCAAATTGACCATAATATAAATTAGAAATGAGCTTTCTAACTGGAAAACAATCACATCACAAGTTTTCAAAGTTTGTATGTAACTCTTTTGTTTTTTTCTTCCCTCCATGTGGAAAAGAAAGAAAATAAAAGGAAAGGTGGCCTTTGAATGAAAACAATTGGTTCCCAGTAGCCCTCTAACAGCAGAGTAGTCCTCTAGGCAAAGTGCTATCTGCCCCTGAGCGAAGCGTACACCTCCTTCGGCTGTAATGGCAATGGGGAGAGCAGCAGTCATTCCCCGGAAAGCGCTCTCCATATGCTTACACAGACTGTCTCTTTTACTCTTCGAAACAACCTGGCACTTGGGTACCTTATCGCCATTTCACAAATAACAAGCGGCAGAGCTGGGTATTCAAACTGAATACCTTACTCACGGGATTATTCTGCCCAGTCCTCCTCCCACTAGGCAGGCTGCCCAGCAAGAGGCAGGTAAGTTAAGTGTGTATGCTAAATCTGCCTTAAAATTCAAATCCAAGGAGCCATGACCAGGCTCCAGAATAAGCACCTGCCTAAGAGGAACCAGACTCAGGGTAAGCTGCAGGAGGTTTGTTCCAGCCTGGGTAATATAAGCAAACAAATACATACTTATAATAAGCAATTATTAGTTAAACAGTCAAAGGTCAGTGAGTAAAGTACAGAACTTGAGCAAGATGTTTGCATTTGTTAAACTCCTGCTCTAATTAAACGTCTCTTTACAAATACTGGCAATTAGTAATACTGCCTAATCTTTAAAACTTAGTTTTGGGAAGGGAAAAAAAAAACAGAGATGGGAAGGGAAAAAAAAACCAGGGACGTGAAGAGATGAAAAGGGTCAAATTTTTAAGACATACTGGCAAAGGACGCCTGGGTAGCTCAGTTGGTTAAGCCGCTGCCTTTGGCTCAGGTCATGATCCCAGGGTCCTGGGATCGAGTCCCACATAGGGCTCCTTGTTCAGCGGGGAGTCTGCTTCTCCCTCTCACTCGGCCTGCCACTCTGACTGCTTGTGAAGGTGCATTCTCTCTCTCTCTCTGATAATGAATGAATGAATGAATGAATGAAAAAAACACATTGGCAAAAGGTACCCACAGACACCTAAGAAAAATCCTGTATGAATACCCACTTAGGGCAGGATATGGAATTTGAAGCTTATAAACTGATCCACTCAGTGTGAGCAGCTGAGGAGGGACAGAAAGAACCGGACCAAGAAAAGGAAGAGAAATAAAAAGACGACAAAATGAAAGCAAGAAAAAGCACACCATGAAAACAAAAGGTGGATTCACTTGAAGGGGACGGGGGTGGGGGGGGGGTGGAGGGAAGCATACATAAAAGCAGAAACAAAGTAAATTTAGGTAAGGACCAGATGGCTATGCACACAGAGGGACAAAGATGACAGAAGACAGAGATAAGGTAGCTCAAAGATAAGAGCAAATGGAAAGGAAGGGAAGGAAAATATTTGGGTTCCCGCTTAAACAGACAAGTAGCATCTACTACAATCTTTGCAAGATCCATTACCCCTCTGTATGTGAAAACTCACAGGAAATATACATGCATTTCTATTACATAAATTTGTAAATGTAGACTATATTCCATAAATAAAATGCTAGCTCTTCAATCTTCATTGGAAGACTTAAATAAATGCATAAAAATCTCACACACACACACACAACCTCAATCATCTTTGCATCCTGGAGTCAGTCCAATAAAAAACATGGTTGCTTGGAAACTGTATAATCAATTTATTCTAATCCCCATATATACCTATCATTAAAGTGGTTAAGTAAAAAAAAAAAAAAAGATGAAAAAAGTGGTCATAATCACACATACACCCAGTAGAAGTAACAAGGAGATGGAAAGATGCAGAAGTAACAACCTCGTATCAGTGTGATGAGATGCTGCTTGCCTACTAAATACGTATACACATACATAAATACAACCCAAGACACGTTCTCATAAACATATATACACATATATTTATATATCCCTTTGCTTGTAAGATGCCAAAAATACTTACAAATATAAAAAGTAACTTATATTTAGCCCCAGAAAAACAAGGCCAATGCATAATCTTTCTCTTTATTTATTTAATACTTCTCCCCTCACACTCTCTATGGCACATCTATTTTGGCCATTCTATGATCTATGTTTGAAATTAAAAGCCCCAGTGGGCTGGGAGAGCTGTAACCTTCTACTTGCTGTATCTCAATAAATTCTAAAACCCTAAAGAGAGGCCTCGAAATGAAAGTGAAGGAAGTAGCAGCCAAAAATATAAAACGCCAACTATTAAACCTCTAGTCAGTCCCTGAATTAACATTTGCTATTTTAGAAGTAAAAAGTCCATGATTTAAACACTCCATTATCTTTCTGTTCAAGCATTATTATTCCAACAACTAAATCCTAAAATCCTAAATCCTAAAAAGGGTATTATTCTGAGTAGAACGATGCACAGCAAATGAACAGAGGAGTATATGGGCATAAAGAAGCAGTGACATACTTTACACATAATCAAGCTTCCAGAAACACTAAAAATTTATTTTTGCTTCATCTAATGATGATGTGCAGTAAAATGTTTGCAAACAGGAAGTTTATTTCTCCTAATCCATTGCCTATAGTACTTCTTAATTATTCCTCATAGCAACACTATAATCTAACACTTTCAGAAGGGCTGCGATTTTTCTGACATAGATTTAGGTCCTCTCGCGAAGACAAGCTGTGAAAAATCGGGCAGGGGAAAAGGAGAAAGGTGCCGTTTACACATTTATCTGCTCGGCTCACACCTCCGGTAGAACATCACCAGCCCGTTAAACATTCCGTGCTGCAATAACTTTGTCTCCATCCTTTTGACAATTTGTTTCACGCCTCATTTACTATGAAGAGTTAAAACATTTTAGTCAACCTTCAGAAAGCAATTCGATTTTTTTCTGCAGCAAAATGCATAACCTATTCCAACTACCAAGCCACTGGTTAAAGTTCAAACTGTGACACAGACAGAAATCAAGTACTTTCCTTCAAACATTTCAGAAGGAAAAAACAAAAAACAAAAACACTAACCAGTCTTACATTTATTTTCAGTGGATATAAAACAAGATCAAGTAAAACAGCCTTCCCCATGCTCAGTTCCAAAGAGCAGCAGCATCTTCTCTCCTCCTAAAAATAGTGGACAACCTAGATGCCCTCTCTGTTCCTACAATCCTCAGATGACATGGCAGAAAAGCTTAGACAAAGCAGTCTGAAATAGAGAAAGAAATTCTTGCTTATAATATTTTTATTGGGTTTTTTCCCCATCAATTTTTAATTTTGGATAATCACAACACATTTGTACTGTTGGTAACAGAGAATATATTCAAAATTGAGATTCAGTCCTATTTACAGCCATCCAAAACTCAAGGAGCTCACATTCTGCACTAAGAGCAGAGCATAGTAATCGTACGTTTTAAAGTGTTTTCAAAATTACAAGATGCAACCAGTGTCTAGAGCAGCACTGTCCAATAATACTTTCTGCAACAACAGGCATGTTCTATTCTGTGCTGCATTTGTGCTTCTAAGCACTTAAAATGTGGCTAGCACACTGCACAACTGCATTTTTAATTTTATGTAATCGTAATTAATTTTAACTTAAATAGCCACATGTGCCTGCTGGCTACCACACGAACAGAGCAGTTCGACACAGTAACTCGACGCTAACAAAGCTTTCTTTCCGCTGGAAAATCATCCTTTGGTCACATGCTGTATCAGGACGCAGAGTTTTCTCTTTAGGAAGGTGGAATGGTAATAGAAAGTAAACCAAGTATAAAAATCCCCTTCACATTCTCATCAAAAAAGAAATGCATTTTGATTCAAAACTGCTTCCTGGGGCGCCTGGGTGGCTCAGTGGGTTAAAGCCTCTGCTTTCGGCTCAGGTCACGATCCCAGGGTCCTGGGATCGAGCCCCACATCGGGCTCTCTGCTCCGCGGAGAGCCTGCTTCCTCCAATCTCTCTCTCTGCCTACCTCTCTGCCTACTTGTGGTCTGTCTGTCAAATAAGTAAATAAAAATCTTAAAAAAAAAAAAAAAAGAAAAAACCTGCTTCCTAACTGGCAGAGTAAAAGGGGGAGAAGGGACACGTCTAAGAAAGGCATGGTCCTGACCAGAAGGGGAGTCTGCCTCAGGGCCACCTCTCCTAGGACAAGAGAAGGAAAGGACTCTCCTCTAGCCCACTGGTGGTGGTGGGGGGTGCGCTGTACGTACCCCCCTACTGTGCGGCTTCTTGGAAGATTCTATCTTCCATGTCTAAGCAAATAATATCCCATTTATGGGAAAGGGATATTTTTCTTCACTGACGTTTCCAATATCCTCGTAAAATATCAAATGATGTGAATGTAAGTAAGAAAGCAAGAAAAAAAAACAACGCTATTATAGTGGCAGCTTCCACAACAGAAATGCAGAGCGCTCATCTAACTGCTCAGACCACGCACCACCGGGAGCAAGCGCAGCACCTCTGAGAAGGCCGAGGGGTCACCCAGATGCTCTCCTTGGGCTTATCCAGACTATGCCTTTATTCACTCATCTGTAAAATGGGTACAATGACAGGACTCATTCATGCCAAGCGGTTCTTAGCACCGCCTGACACCTGGTAACTGTTCAAGAAAGTATTTTATATTACTAATTACTCAAAACTTCACAATTCAGTACAATGGAAAAACAAGTGATTTCCTTTTGAGGTTCCAGGTACCATGAGGGAAAGGGGACGGGTAGCAAGTTGTAATTTAAAGAGTGGTTTCTCTACAAATACACAGTAGAAAATCCATACATGCCTAACAAGTTTAGCATCAAAGATTAACTTACACACACAGAGCAAACGTTTTCAGAACCTGTGGGGGTTAACCCTGAGAGCCAGCTCCCAAACACAAGTCCTCGGAGACCGTAACAGGCGGGTGTGTGACGGCTTCTACCCCGGTGAGCCCCGCCCAGCCTGAGACTACTGGCGCGGAGGGGCCAGGTTCCCCCGGCGTGGAAATGTCTGTAAGTAATCTTCACAAAAATGCTTCCCCTCGGCCTGCAGACTATGTGTGTACCCTCCACCCTTACCAAAGACCCAGGGAGCAGAGGCACTGGAGTTAGTCTCAGAATTACTCGTGGGGCCATCACTTGCTGGCCTTGCTCAAAGCACATGTGTCCCCTCCGGTCACATACGAGGGCTTGTGAGGACTAAATCAGGGACCTCATGTAACCTGTGTGGCCCCTCAACGATCGTACACTGGGTCCCACCTGGTGCCAGACACTGCATCCCACACTGGGGACACAAGAGAAAGGACCCTTCCGGTCTCCACGCAGGCAGAGCCCAGTCCAACAGGAGAGGGAGAGGGCCACTGCCATTGAGGGAGCAGGGGACGCAGGGCCTGGGCACAAAGAAGGCAACGCAGCAAACCCAACTCTCCACCTCTCTCCCAGTTCAATAAAATTTAAAAACAAAACAAAACATGGGACGCCTGGGTGGCTCAGTCAGTTGAGCGGCTGCCTTCGGCTCAGGTCATAATCCCAGCGTCCTGGGATCGAGTCCCACATCGGGCTCCTTGCTCGGCAGGGAGCCTGCTTCTCCCTCTGCCTCTGCCTGCCTGTGCTCGCTCACTCTCTCTCCCGCTCTCTCTGACAAATAAATAAATAAAATCTTAAAAAAAAAAAAAAAAAACCAAAACAAAACAAAAAAATGGCACTCCTCTTCCTACCATGTGGAAGCCTCTTTCTCACCTCGTGGTCACCCTACAGCCCGCTGCAGCTTGCCTCCCTGAATGTTCTTCCAGAGGTCATCAATGAGCAAAGGACAGCACCCACTCTGACCTGAACACTCCTCAGGGCCTCCCACAGCTATGCGTGTCCCCCTCCAGAAATCTCTGTCCCCCGTCGTTCTTGTGGGACTCCCCCCGTGCTTTCCATCTCCCCTGCTGGCTCTTTGGCTGGCTCCCCTTCCACTCCTTCAACGTTAGTGCTCCCCGGTACCCCCCAGCGCCCCTCTCTCCCACACACACGCACTCCCACGGGCAATCTCACCGACTCCACCCTCCACCACAGCCTCACGCCTAGATCCCATCTGGCTATACCGGGCCCGAACCCCCTCCTGTACTTTCCAGCTGCCCAGGAGCGTCTCCAGCCAGCCCTCTGGAACACATCGCAAACCCAACGTGTCCAGAACCACAGCCTGTCACTAAATACACAGGATGATTCAAAAGTAGGAGAGCACCTTCAGAGAGTCACAATACCATCGGGTTTCTCCCTGTGGACCCAGCCCGAGAGCTCTGCGTTTGCCCCGCTCCCTCCTCTCAACCAGGACAAAATGAAGGCAGCGCTGGGGCTGCCATTTGCCATTTCAATCACTGCGAATAAAAATGCTGTTTCATCGCGGTCCTCTGACACAAGGGGTGCATGCTGAGCATTCCCGAGACTACAGAAATAACCACGACCGTTCCTTCGAAGGCAATTTTTATTACCTATTCGTATACGGCCTCATTAGTAAATAACCAGTTTTTGAAAGTGTCCAATTCTTTTGAGTCCCCCGTGCCACTATTCATCCTGACGACAAAGGGCGTCACCCCCACGAGGAGAGGCCGTTCTGCTACCTCTGGGATTAAATGTCACTGGAAGGTAAGCCTTATGAAAGCAGGGGCTGCGTCCCCAGCACCGGAAATACCAGCTCTCAGCCAGGAGGTAAACAGACCAGCATCTGACCGGATGCGAATACCTATTTCCTAAATGAGGCAAGGATGAAGTAGCACAGTATCTGCCACCAACCTCAAAGTTCTCCACGACCCTCAACCCTGCTTTTCCATTCTTCTTTCCCAAGGTTTCTTAGGGTATGGAAGACGGCCCTCCAAATGTCCCCATATTACTATCCTCGGGGGTTCTCCTACCAGATTGGTGTCCCAGGCTCTCAAAGACAGCAAGGCCTGGAAGGCTTGGCCCGTTTCTCACCTGATTGATTCCCCCAGAAGGTCACCAGGACAAGCCAGCACAGTTGGCTCCCTCCCTGTGTCTGGCACGACTTGCCGCATCTCATCCTTCAGCTTCTCCGTGGCCCCACTTCTCACCTGCTGCCCACAGCTGCTCGACTCACTCCTCCACTTTGTACTGATAACATGGCAAAAAAGGAAGTTACCATGGAGAACCAAATAACTATCATCTACGCCTGAAAAGGGAGGGAATGGCTTTCTTCTTCTCTGACAGACTTGGGTTCCTGCGTGCTGGGGCAGTCATCTTCCCAAGGCTTTTCTCAGCTGTTTCAGAATGTTACGTTGGCGCTGGGGGAAACTGTGCACCGGATGAATGATACACTACAACAGAAACTTTCTGGAAGTACTAACCCAGGCAGACAGGTGTTAGCTTTCTAAGCAAAAGACGATACCTTTTACCATAACGAATGAAATTAAAATGTGACTGCTAAGACATCGGAAATGTGCATTCCCTTCATAAGCCTGAAGAACCAAACAAAATTAAGGATCCAGTCTTAGAGAAAAGGACATGCTGGTGACATACAGCTACAGCCAAAAACACATGTTACCAGTTTGGGTTTTTTTCTTCCTATGGGTTCGAAACAGACCGTGAATTCATTTGCTTGAGCTGGCTTAGGTGTAGTCAGCATTAACTTCAGAAACTATAAACCCCTGATTACTCAGTAATGATACATTACTCTAAATAATGAAACAAAATCAAGTAGTATTAGAAAATAGGAAACACGAGACAGGAAAGCCTTCATTTCATTCTAAGCTAAAAATAGCCTTTTGGAGGTAGGTCATTCAGAAATATTCTCAACCTCAAACTTGGGAGCAGTCAGGATGTGAGGAAAAACACAAGCTGAACACCCAGGAAAGAGTCGTGAAGGAAGCCCGTACCCTGCACCCGCCCCGCCACCCCACTGCTCCGCAGTACTAAGTGGAATGGAACTTACACCATGTGTCTATGACAAGGTTATGGGCCAAACTGGTTTTCTTTAAAGGTGTGAGATGTTTTTATTGACGTGTTTTATTGGTTTTATTGACAAGTTTCAAAAGAGAGGACTAGTTGGGAACACACAAGGGAAATTTCCCATTCCCATTTCCCATTCCCAAAACCTTCCCATTAGAACTAGGAAGAGAAAGACTAAAAGGACGGGTATTGGGACACGTCCCAACATTCTGTGGCCCGGTCAGCCTAGAAGTTGGCCACTAAGTAAATAACAAACAGGGATTGGACAGGGTCCACCGATCAAGTGCTTTTTAAATATCCTCCCAATATCACTGACTCTGGTTCCAGAATGGCCATGTGGCAAAACAGCAAAGACAGAAATACTCATGACTGCATGTCATGAAATGACCTCACCAAAGCACTGGGAGGATTTTCCTGCCTTACATTTCTTCTCGTAACTATGCATTAGCGTCTCGATTATTTTAAGATCTGCCAATTTGGGGCGGGGGGGGGGGTGGTACTCTGTCTTACCACTTTCGCCACGACAGTAGTTCACTCCCGGCACATGATGGGCATTAAATCTGTTTGTTGGTTTTTCATTCTAGAATTCTCGCTTCCAGCTGCCTGTGCTCTCCCTTCTCTCCGATCCTCTGGTCCCAGACTGTCACCTGTCCTCCCTTCCCATACCCATTCTCTTTTCATACATTCTTGGATTTAAGATTTCTGGGCTCATAACACACATAACTCATGACCCCAAGACGCCGCCCAGTCCATTCATCCATTCTCCCATCAAAACTATTTACTAGTAAGTGGGTACTATGGACTAAACACTGTTCTAGATGCTGGTCCATCACCTCTTCGTTGCAGAAACTTCAGTCACAGCCCCGAGTGAGTAACTCGGAACAGAACCTATGCTGCTCTTCAAAGAGCAGCAGACTATTTCATAGCCTCTCTCGGTAACTCCAAGCAATGACCCAGCTCTTAGGACAGAATTTCCTCTGACAGGCGGATGTAAATTAATGCTCAGTGGCACCACCAGAAAAATCCAATAGCCACCTTTGTGAAGCACAGATTCTTTCTTCTTTGCCTGGTATGACTATGGAGCCAAAATATAGTAAAAGCTTGATTATAAGTATGTAATTCTACACATCTTAACAACAACAAAAAAGTCTATTTAAATTGTACCGCTAAATACATCAATAACTGGGACGCCTATGTGGCTCAGTGGGTTGGGCGTCTGCCTTCAGCTCAGGTCATGATCCTGGGGTCCTGGCTCCAGGCTCCTGGGATGGAGTCCTGCATTGGGCTCCTTGCCCAGAGGGAGCCTGCTTCTCCCTCTGCCTGCTGCTCCCCCTGCTTGTCCATGCTCTCTGTTTCTCTGACAAATAAATAAAATCTTAAAAAAAATTTTTTTTTTTTTAAATAAATAACCAACCTCTGTGGGAAGAGAAAAGTGGGCATCCAGGCCATTCCACAGCCTGAGGACACTGGAATGGGGGTGGGGGGCCTCAAAGGCCCTGGCTGCTTCCCTGGGTGACTCCAATGTACAACCCATTTGAGAACCACTTTTTTTGTGGAGACAATACAGGCTTTCACACCAAACATATCTGGATACTGAACAAACTTCTTAATTTTACCAGTTTACTTTGTCCATAAAATTAGGAGACTGCCTTGCAAGACTGCTGAAAGAGCGCAATTAACAACGCAATGTGCTAGCACCCAGGTAAGTGGTCAACGACAGGGGCTGTTATTACTGTTATTGCTTTTATTCTATCACTTGTATTCAGGGCTCTTCTGAAACTCTACCTCTGAACGGGCAGTTCTTTATTTGGGAGGCCAAGAGTGGAAAGCAGTTTGTAATATTTTTACCCATCACACCTGACTAGACGGAGAGGCTGATTTCCCGTGTCCCTATGTAACAGTCTTCATACAAGCCACCATTTAGGAGGGCGCCTGGGTGGCTCAGTCAATTAAGCCTCTGCCTTCAGCTCAGGTCATGATCCCAGGGTCCTGGGAGGGAGCCCTGCATCAGGCTCTCTGTTCAGTGGGGAGCCTGCTTCTCCCTCTCCTCTGCTCCTCCCCCTGCTTATGCTTGTGCTCTCTAAATGTCAAATAAATGAAATTACAGGCCACCATTTAAAAAGAAACAAGAAAAATCCCTCAAGGTTTGGCTGCTGACTCACTACCCTTTCTCCTGCCTCATCCGTACCCAGCTACATGCTGTCCCAGGAC
The DNA here is from genome assembly GCA_004024625.1 of Mellivora capensis. Taxonomy (NCBI): domain Eukaryota; kingdom Metazoa; phylum Chordata; class Mammalia; order Carnivora; family Mustelidae; genus Mellivora; species Mellivora capensis. Next base: position 67,234 of record PISX010001432.1, on the reverse strand, counting down.
GGCCACTCCACACCTGTCCATCTGGACATGAAGCGCATGCCTTGCTTTGCTCCTTTTCCGAGTCTGTCTTCTCGGGTGCAGGCCCCTCCTCCCCTGAGCCCTGCACTCATCTCACTGGGAGGACAGACTTGCTGCTCCATCTTCGAAAACTGCACGTGAACAAGCTGGTAAGACCCGTGTCCCGCCGTCTATGGACCATCACTGCTTGTGTCTGACATGTTAACGGATCCATGAAAGGCCCCACCAGCTACGTGATCACCACCAGATACTCTCTCCAACTTTTTTACTAGTCCGCATATGGAAGGAAACAAGTCTTCCTCATGTCAAGAGATAACTACGTACTCCTCTTAGCCTACTCCATCCGTAAAGCACGTTCCCCACACACACATCCTCTTTCGCACCGCACAGAATAGGCTGGGTATCAACAACGCCTCCCACAGAGCCCATAACGGATGCCCTGACCCATATTTCACAGGCCCTGATGTACACAGGAAAGGCTCAGCTCTGAAAGCCACATGAAAGCACTCATAAATGTGAGGCGGCCCTAATCATGCCGTCCTTTTGCTAAGAAACCAGTTGGAGTACCACTTCAGACCCATTATTCTTATAATGAGAACTTTCCTTCTCAACACTCTGTCATATCAACCTAATCAAGCGTCACGACTAGTATTTACACTGAATTTTACTTTAATTTCAAGTATGTTTACCAACAAAGCAAAGGTGAACATTCTTTAAAACTAGTTGTCTAATAAAAATACAAAAATTCATTATTTTTGTTCATTAATTATTTTTATTAATCATTACAAAACTCAGCAGAATTCTCACATGACTCAAACTCTGTGTATCAATTCACTTCAAAAAAGTAGAGCGTAGAGACAAAGAAACTTGCTGATTCTTCTAGATACAGGTGATACAGTCCTCTCGCCAACTTTCTAATGACTTCTACTTTTGAGAAACTCCTCTAGGTTAAATGCATGGAAGTCCACACTTGGCTATAATATTAGTGTTATTTCTTTCTCAAGTTGTGTTAAGAAATTTTTTAAAATGCAGAAATAGATTTCAAAAACTTGGGTTAGAAAGGGAGAGCGAGAGTAGAGTCAAAGCTAATTAGAAATGCCCATAATGAGGGACACCCGGGTGGCTCAGTGGGTTAAGCCACTGCCTTCGGCTCAGGTCATGATCCCAGCGTCGTGGGATCGAGTCCCGCATTGGGCTCCTTGCTTGGCGGGGAGCCTGCTTCTCTATCTGCCTCTGCCTGCCACTCTGCCTTCCTGTGAGCACTCACACTCTCTCTCTCTCTCTCTCTGACAAATAAGTAAATAAAATCTTAAAAAAAAAAAAAAAAGAAATGCCCATAATGACAATTTCCTTTCATAAAAGGACATTGTTCCAAAACGCCTGCATTTATCTATCTCTCTCTCTATCTGTCGCTTTTCAGATGCTTTGCATCAGCACATTCTCCATACCGCAGGATATTTTCATCCTCCTGGAGGTAGAAAGCTTGCCTGCCTCCCTGTGTTATCTGTCCGCGTTCCATTTGAATCCAATTTCCTTGCATTACCTCTGCCCAGGTCAGGGATGAATGGCTGTCAAATTCCCAGTGGAATAAAAAGAAAAACCCTTTCTTCCTGAGGCAGCAAGTTTCAATTCACAGAGCACATGGCTAATCTACATATGTGAAGGTCACGGCACTTCAGTCAAAGAGGTTAAGAATGGAACAGCTCACGTGAGGGGTTGTCTTAAACATCTTGGCATGATGCCCAACAAGTAAGATTGTTGAAAAGCAATAGATAGCTTCTGGCAGCAGTAAGGGGAAAAATATTTTGATCATGTGATGCCGTACACACTACCTAGTTTATTTCATGTGTGAAACTTTGCGAGTCCCTAAAAAATACCACATATGCAAATCAAATCCAGATTTCAGCCTTACCAGTGTAGCCAGGCTGGTATACCTCCTTCTTCATAAAATGCATTTATATGAAGTTTCTAGACGCACCAAGAATAAAACTTCAACATATTGACAACCAGTTGGCTCAAATATCTTAACAGCTGATTACAACTTCTTTGCATTACTTCTTCAGAGAACCATGAAACACCAGGAAAGGGTAGTTATAGACTAAAAAAGCACATTCCTTTAAGTTACCCGAATGTAACTGTCTTAAATAAAATTCATCTTCTCCTCCATTCTTCTCTCCCTCCTCGTTAATACGGAAAGCAATACAGAAAACTATAGGAACTTAATGCACAATAAAAGACAAAACACAAAATTGCTTTTCACATTCTATCTTCACTAATTAATTGCTGAATAAAAGTAAAACACTACTGCTTTAAAGTGCTCATACTTCTGACAAACGTCTCAGTGGAGGAGGGAAAACCAAGTCTTGCCACACATAATGTATACCAAGGGGAGAAAACCAAGGGGAGAAACCGAGACTCAAAAAGCACACTCCTGGCTGCTGTAACATGCACCTTCCTGAGCATTCTCTCTGTTCAAATGAAAATGAAAAGGGCTGGCAACAAGAGTCGGGAAAGGGAAGACTTTCAAACCCAGCAAAATCATAACAAATGTGACTACAATTTTTAAGACTTTTCACCAGTTAAAAAACTACTTCTTTAACACATGGAGAAAATTAATTAAGAGCAAAAGATCCATTTCACCAATTTGCAAGATGTCTGCCTACTGCGAATTTCCTCTGATTCAAAATTTAAATTGCTCATGAGGCCAGAGTTATTCAATCCATGTTTCTAATTAAATGGGATAGTAGGTAAAATAAAAATATTCCACAAACTATCTTATTTATTGTAATTGCCAATATTCACTGCGTAATATAAGAATATTCCTCTACACTGACCAGTGAACGACACAATGTGTAACGATTTTCAAAGATTCCCTGGATATCTTTTTATCTAGTAAAGTGCCCCTATACCAAGGTCCCTAATTGTTGATGATGGTGAAATTAAACACCCCAATTATCGATCTGAATTTATTTTTCCTTACCAGTTAAAAAAATATGACTGTAAAGAGACTAGCAAATGACAGTAGGCATTTTTCTAAAATGAAATTTTGTCGTCAACTGCCCCATCACTCACTTTCCCTAAACACTTGGCAAGGTACAGACACACCAGCCAATAAAGAACTGAAACTGTCTGGACTAGAAAAAACCTTCGAATGTTAACCCATTTGTTCTGAGAGGAAAGAATAACAGGCTGTTAAATTAACTAATACAGAACCACATCTAACTCATCTTCATTCCTTGCCCAAGACAAAATACAATCTGTTGTTACTTTTTGAAAACAGCCCCTTCCTTGCCAGGTAGTATGTCGGCACTCTATCAAGTGTACTTCCTAAAACAATTCCATGGGTTAAGTCTTCTTTCCCATCTCTTTGGACAGAAGGTAACTTAGAACCTCAGGCAGGTGCAGTCACTTGCCCAAGGTCACACAGGTCGTCAACGTCCAGTCTTCCAGGTTCTGTGACCTTCTGGCTCTTGCCCTTGCCCCTCCCTGCTTCCATCTCCAGGCCTCGTCACTTGGTTAACTCAGTTAACATCTGCTCATTAACCAGGTCTCAGCTTGTTCAACCTTAGTTAGTGCACAGAGCCTTCTTACTTCTCCCCCCACCTCGAGCTCATCTCTGTGGGATGTCCCACTAACATCAGGACTTCTCTCACTGAACCAGTAACACTGTATTGTGTAGCACATTTACTAGTCCTTAGTCACTGCATTGTCAATCCATCAAGGTCCATGTCCTTGTCACCGAGGAATTCATCATCCACCACAATACAAGGCGCACAGTAGGCTCTCCACAAACATCTGCCTGATGCCCTGGTTCTTGCTATACTCCTAAAGCCCCAACACACAGGAGATTGTTCAATACCGTGAAGGTAATGAATAGAATTCTTTTTTTTTTTTTTTACAAGATTTTATTTATTTATTTGAGAGAGAGAGAGAGTGTGTGTGACAGAAAGCACAGGCGGGAGGTGAGGGAGAAGCAGGCTCCCCACTGAGCAGGGAGCCTGATGCACGACTCGATCCCAGGACCCCGGGGATCATGACCGGAACTAAAGGCAGATGCTTAACGACTGAGCTACCCAGCGCCCCAAATGAACTGAATTCTAAATCCTTCATGCTAATGACACCATAAAGTCATTGTTTTAGCTGAAAAATCCCCACAGGATACCCAAAACAAAATCCAAATTAAGATCACTTTCTCATCAATGTCACAGCACCTAAGAACAATCTGCAAGCACAGTGACCTTCCACATAAGACCATGAAACACTAACTGAACAGATTCCTTGAAACTGTTGTTGGAGATGTATAATATATTCATAAGGAAATTTTCAGTTTGGATACATTATCAACTACTCTTCAAACAGCTCTTAGATGATGCACTTTGAGGGATATAGTCTTTCTGCAAAAAACTGCAGGAGAATAATGTAGCCATTCATTTTAATTTCCACTTTGTAAAACTCCAGGAGTCTATGATAATTCACCAGGGAAAATTATGGATCATATGTTATATTTACTCTTTGTATCTTAAGCACCAAGTGGTGCTCAGAGTAAGTATTTGTTCATAATAGAATTAAATTTTGTCCCTGATACTTTTATAAATCTCAGCATTAACAAGAGGAATGAAGAAAAAAAAAAAAAAAAAAACAACCCTGTGCCTCTCTACCTACGTATTTGAGATGGGCCCTGGGCTCAGCTTTGACATCTGCACCTTTGACTACTGCAGAGCAACCCTAAGCCTCCCTGATACGTAAATTATAATCTTGCTAAGGACCAAGTGTGACTCACATATTCAGTGAAGTTGAAACAGATGCAGAAGTAAGTTACTTAACCATGAAATCAGAGACCAAAGTCCACCGCTCAGAATCCCAAAGCCTAGTTTTAATTTTTTGAAACCTGTTCCTTTGCAAAAAGTACTTCCCCTAAAAAGCTAGTCATTTGGGTAGATCATGAAAGTGGAAGGGTCTAAAAAGTATCAGAAAGGAATAATTCTCAGAATTTACTGGTTAATATTAAGGCTGGGACACTGTGAGGCAGCAGCTCAGACTCAATGACATCAGTCCGCCATGGGCTCCACTGGTCAACCAAAACCAATTCATGCAATTGCTTACAAGAGTCCCAATCTGTACAAAACTACATTTTCGGAGGGTGACTATGGTGGTACTCACAAAATCTGTGTATTTGCATAGGTCTCAGTTTATATTCACTGGACATGTCCAGGATCTAGCACAGTTTAATAAGATGTTCAGCGGTGCATAGCTGACTGGGCACTGTATTTTTTAAAATCAAAGCAGCAGAGGATTTTGCAGCTGGGAGGGACTGGGGTCACCAAACTTATGGAGGCAGGGGCTTATCTGCGACCACACCCTGAAGCGCCACAAGGCCGGGCAGAGAACAGGAAGTTAGGGCTCACTATACCATGGGAAGACAGGAGGGAAAAGAAGAGGGACCACATAACAATGGCGCAGGATTTGCAGACATGACCTCCGTGACAGCCCTGCTCAGCAGGCAAAATTCCACGGCAGGAAACTGAGCCTCAGCCACATCTCCAAGAAAATGGGCACTCAAGCCTACAAGTGAATCAAAGTCTTACCAACTCGAAGCCCACGATCTTTCCATTACGTCAGGCTGCCTTGTAATATATTCGCATTCTCTCACAAATCCTCATAATCACAGAAATAAACTAATAAACAACAAACATACCAGCTTCCTTAGAAATATGTCTGCTTCTTCAGACAGATTCTTGCTCAGCAGTAGCAATGTTTTACATTTCTATTTCCAAGGTCATTTATAATTCATTGGGTAAAGTGAATTTATTATAAAAATTACATACTGAAAGCAGAAAATTTAAAGGATATTAAAATGGGGTTAGAGCTTGATATATATAAATATATGGTCCCGGGATCTTAAAATTTGCTTCTTAAATTTTCAGAAATTACATGCCACATTCTAGACAAATTTTAGAATTACCAGTCATTTCAAAATAAGGCTATGAAGTACAGTGAGTGGTTTAACTTCTAAGACGCTCAACACAAAAAGAAACAGGAGATACTAAGAATTCTGGAACAGCCTCCACTAATCATCAATGCCTCGCTTTCTGAAAGGTTTATTTCAGGACCCAGAAGCAGTAGCTGAATTTACTCCTCAGCCAGCATACATTATCTAAACAGTTACCAAAAATACTCCAGCAATCCAAGTATCTTCCTAAATCTGAGCAGACTGTTTTAACTTTTCTCCAAGAGCCTATGTAATATAGAAAACTGAGAAAAAGAAAAAGGACCATTCTATATAAATTTCAAAGTGATTATATTTTTCTTCTTTTAGCTATTATTCTTTGTAGTGGGATCTTTATTTTGCTGTGGCACTAAGCCCGTAATTGATTGGTAGAAAGGGAAAAGAGTCACTAGCTCACATCGACCATATCACAACAATCTACAATTATTTGTTTTGCCAAAATCCACTCTCTCCCACCCAGAAAGCAGGCCGACAGACTGCTGACCCACATGGCTGTGATCTGCACTTTGTTTAAATGAGCCAGTTCTAATTAGCAACGATGCCCAACACGTCAGGCCCAGGTTCAGGGGGAGCCGGGTGTGGCAGCATGTCTCCTCCACTGCACACAGGAGGTCCGCAGACCCCAGCCACCGGCAGCGGCCGGCACAGGGCTGATGACAAAATGAGTGCTCAATGAACATTTGCCAACTGATCACCCAGAGCAGATACTTAGCTAGCCTAAACCTCAGAGCATACACAAATGCTAAACGCTTACCCCGTAAGAGATCACTGTTGCTTTCTTAAATCACAGTTCAATTTCTGTGTCCTCTGTGGACTTCAGTGTTAAGGTACACAACTGATCGTCTAAAGATCTAACTACACAGCAGCATCAATGGCCGCTAAAATACAAATTCCAAATTTTACACACAAAATAGCCTGTTTCTAAGACTAGCCAGGATCCAAGAAGCATCCCTTTGCAGCTGCCTCTAAATTTAATTAAAAGACCGATCATCTTAATTTAGGAATTTTTCCACAAAGAATTTCTGCAATTTTGCAGAGGACTACTAATTCAAAACATAAGGGGGAGCACAAATTTGGAGCCCAGAACACTATGGAAAAAGACACAGCATCACATGGATGTATGCTCAGGCTTGGGGGACTGGGGTGGCCCAAAACTGGAAAAAAATTAACATTATAAATGATTTCCACTAATACTAGAAAGATAAAACCAGTGCTGAAAAGAGGCTAACATGCAAAAGATGAGAGAAGCAAAGGGGGGAAATGATCATGCTAACAGTTCATTTTCATGTCCTATTATCTAACCAAGTACCCTGTTTCTCTCAACAGAGTATTCCAAACCTTTAAACAGAAAGTCTTCAGAAAGCTGCTTTTAAACTTTTAATGACCTGACAGTGAAATAACTAACCTACACAAAACACATTTCCAAACAGTCCAAACCTGGGAAGAAGATCACCCCCAAGTTAGAAGTGGAAGGAAGTAGTGGCGTAAACACACACACACACACACACACACACACACACACACACAGCATGAGTGCTACGAGGGGAATGTGAGGAAGGGTTTACCATCAAACTATGAAGCAGCAAGACTGCTGGCTCTAGAAAGATTATTTTGCTTGCAATATACGTTAATAACTAACAATATGAAAGTCTGACATGAAGAAACTTTTTATTTCAGTTAGGAAGATGAAAAGTTCTGGAAATGGATGGGGTGATGGTTGCACATCAGCATGAGTGGACTTCATGGCAATGAACGGTACACCTAAAAAAGGTTTAAACGGTAAATTTTATGTTATGTATATTTTATCATAATAAAAAAAAAGTATATGTAATTCTTTTGGCCTCCCATATTTTAAAAAATGTGGCCTAAGATTTTCTTCTGGATTTCATCAAATATGGCTTCCCTTCCAGAGTCACCTAATAAGTAATGACTTGTCTGATTCTCAAGTTTCACCTTTCATCAAGGCCCAAACAAGATGCTGAGAAGAGCATCCTCCAGAAGATGGTGAGGAGAAGCCGCATCTTGTTCAATTCAAAAGAACTGCCTGCTCTGACAGATCTCGTCCAGGTTCTGCTGCCACCTACCTAAAATAAGAGTGTCTATTGGTAAACCGGATATGCTCGAGATTTTAGAGCTTTGGTCTTTTTCCGAGCAATAAATATCATTCAAGGAACAAATTAATTTCATCATTAGTTCATCTGTCAAACTCAGTAGCCTTCTAATATTCTTGGCACTGATCCATTCAGAAGTGGGTTTGAAAACAGCCTATTGGATCCTATTCAAATAAGTAAATCTAGGGAAATCATTTTCTTAGAATTACTCCAAGTTAAAGCCTTTGAAAACAGAACATGGTTGCTGAAAACTTACTGTGGAAGCCCATATTTTACTCTGATAAAGTCATTCAGTCACTCAATTAGGGTGAACTGTTTAGGTTAAAACTCCAGTGTGCATATACCAACAATTCCATTCATTCCTATGTTAGCCTAAGGCAAAAGAAGGGGATACTTAAGGACACCTCAATACCAATACCTGTATCATTTTCTTTCCACCAAAATTCTAAGAGAAAAACTCACAAGTTTTTAGATCAAAATTAATTCTATCGCCCAATTAAGCCAAAAAGAGCCACTTAGTCTTGTATAAGTAGCCTCCAAACTGTGAAAAGCAGTATTGCGTGATAGTTCTACATCTATGATATATGATATATATCCTTGAGGGATAAGCAGTTGTGCCTGGTTCTTACTTGACCCCTCAGAAACACGAAGAACTCAAATAGGAATCCCTCGGCCTCCAGCACACACGCATGCATGCACACACACACACACAGTAAGTACGTGGCTCTACTTCACATATCCACAGAGAGTCTGCACGAATCTCCAGATGAAGAAAGAACACCTTGGAAAAGGCCGGAGACCAACACCTATCCCATTCTAAAGAGGCCTAGATGTAGAAGTGGCCCATAAGTATAAACAGCATTATAAAATGTCACAAAAAATTGTTAACAACCATTTTGAAAATCTAATTACTGCAAAAAAAAAAAAAAAAAAAAGGAATTTGAGTTTTATTAACATTCCTTGTGAGCCCCCATAAATCTGTTGTCTTAAGTGATACACAACAGTTCTTTAAATATAAATATTAACCCTCAAATTTACAAATCTACACACAGGCCAAAGTGAAAGTGACACAAGTGAATTATTAGTTCCTTTTCCTCAGTGATGGATCAAAGTACACAGATCCTTTAACTGAGCAGTACCATTCTTGTAATGAGAAAAAACCTCCAAATTTAGGGCACTGGGCAAATGCTTATACAGTTCCCAATACAATACAGCCAAAATTTACATGTCCAAATCAGTCTTCAAAATAAATACAATTTCTAAGGACCCCCCTCCAACAAATTTTAAATCAAACTACTCTCTTCCTAGGAAAGAACAGGGTATAAATAAATGAAATGATCATCTTTTCAGTTTGCCTGTCATGTTGATATCTATCCTACTGAAGCCATTTAAGCTACACTGTGCCCCAAATTATAAAGTGATAAAGCCCATTAATAAGAAATAGAACTTAAATTCGACCCCATTCTCTTACACCTGTTTTCTCTAAATATGTGTCTGATAAAACTACCAAATTTATGAGTCTTCCTCCACATGGTCTTACATTTTCAGAACTGGTCCTCCAACCAGAATTAATACTATTTTCATACCAGAGCGAAGATGTTATTCTGTCGATCCTAATGAAAGAACTTGCTATTTGGAGGAAAAGTACATTAGTATAAGTGTCTAAGGGTGACTTGGATTAATTCCATCTCCACAACACACTTGTGATACTTCTGATACAATATGATGCTGGGGGAAAATGAAACAAGTAGAAAAAGCCCTGCCAAAAATTCATTCCTAAATATAGATAAAAAGCAAAACCAAAGATAAAAGGGGAATTAAGGTTTCTCACTACAGACCCAAGGTAAGAAAATGATGTTTCCTAGAACATACTTAACAATTTTGTATTAATATAAACATAAACCTAAGTGATAACTGTCTTAAAGAGTGGTTATTAAAAAAAAGGAAAAGAAAACGTTAAAAGTAAGTACACAGAAATGAGGATATGCCCCCCCCCAAAAAAAAAATTTAAGCCATGTGTAATTTCATTCCAGGTAGCCTAGGAAAACAGAAAACTCTTAAACATTTTTGTTATATTTTGTTTTGTTTTGTTTTGTTTAAATGATTGGCCTTTTCTATAACCACAGTTGCCAATTCCACCTTCTCTGACGACAGAGCAGCCAGCCAGCCAGCTCTATCTCAGCAAATATATCAACTTAGGGCACAATAATTTCTTTACAAGATTTACAACATCAGATAGGCTAAAATTTCATTGGGAGGGGAAGTGGGGAATGATGTTATGCTATAATGTATCTTATACAAATTTTAAGGTAATCAGGAACCATTCTGTAACTTCCTGCTTTGTAAGCCAGTTATTCGCTTCTTTTAATGGTAAATAAGGCTTTTTTTAAAAATTACATTGTATTATTTTCTATAAAACTAAGACTAAAATAAAATAAATGGAATTCAGCACAAATGCAGACATTATAAAATCTTGGCTCCGTGAGTAGACCTCAGTGCTCCATTTGAGACTCCTCTACCTCCTTTATCTTACAAAAACCCAGTAACAAACTGTATCATAAAATGGCTTATTTCACTTTTTAAAAAGGTCCCCCAATACAATATACACATATATTTTATTTCCAATTATAAAAACATTTGCCACCCAATATAAACCATTCCTAAAATCAAAAATGAAACTAAATGTGCTAAAGCCACAAGAAAATTTCATCATTTAACAACGTGATTTAACAGTACTTTATGGCCTATAATTACATAGTAATTTAATATTTTGGACAAATAACTATTCCTTATCATAATCATCCTGACAAATACTAAATAAAAACCTTCCAAAAAGGAAAAATATAAAAAAGACACATTTCACACGTTACACGGCAAAGTACCTAAAAGAAATCTGTGAATCTAGGTCATATGCCCGGAATTTTTCTTCCCCCTCAAAAATAAAAAACCTATTCCCAAGGGTCACACTGAGGACATAATGGATTCACTCTCATTCCAAGAAAACAAAATACTTAAAATGATTGGTACCATTAAGAAATAATACTGTAAAGTAACAAGGACCTACATAATACATCTGCCTCTATCATCCTTCCGTTCTAGTTTACAAAGACGTGAATTTTAAACTATCCCTTTAAAAGAAAGCTGACAAAGTAAATGTTTTTAAAATTAATTACATGGGTTTATTTACACAAGGCTTCTCTGTGTTTTTACTTGTGTGAATCAAAGATAAAAACTGGTATCACAAATTTTCTACCAAGAGTAGGAAAATATATTTTCATTAAAAGTAAAACTCCAGTAACTAAAGATTTAAAAGTAGTGGACACTAAGGTCCTCAGCTAGGGATTCACAAGATTATCTTGTTAAATTCAGTCCTGTATTCAGTCTGACATGTCTCTCCTCTAAGATATGGTTGTTATTAAAATACACCTTCCTAAAATAAGTAAGCTGAGTAAAAACATGTATTACAACCACTGTTAATACCTTTCTAACAAATCAGAATTTTTAAAACTTTCACAGCATTTAAGATGTCTGAGAGAGAGATTAGTTGGGAAAAACACAGCCAGCACAGCTTGCATGTGATAGTTTCCCTAATACATGTGTAAGCACTTCAAATAAGGCTCACATCACCGAACCGAATAATCGAGAAAAAAAAAAAAAAAAAATCTTAGAGCATTTCTATATTTCCAAACCAGAAGCAAATATAAAATAATTTTTAGTATTTCACAAGACTTTCCATTTTTCCCTGACTGTTGTATACAAAATTAGTTTCCTCACTTTGTGATTTTTAACTTACGTCAATTTAACTAAAATTCCTCATCCACAAACATCTTAAAACAATGAGAATTGTTAAAACACACATTATTAGAAATGCAGCTTTAATCTTGTTATAAAACTCATTAAGTATCACTGGAAGAAACTGTTGCATCTCAAAACTGGAAAATTTTAACGCCATAATTTTTAATTTTAAACTACATGGGCTGACAATTCATTTCTTGCACAGTTTAATCTGTAAAGGGCACTTTCACAAAAGCTTTACAAATCCAAAAACCGGTCAAATTCTTGGCTTAATTATTTTTCAATTGCCATATCCTCATCCTACATTCAAAGTCCGTGATAGATGCATGTCCACGTTAGGATTGTCAAAGATCTGGTTTTGTAAATGCCCAGTGTACTGGACACCAGCATAACGCTTTTAGTATTTAATCCTCTTATTAATAACTATGATTCATAATAACTTAAGCTTTAAAGAATATTCAACCTTACATCTGCTTGTAATAGAGCTCAGTTATTATTTGTGGCAAGAATTTTTGTGACTGTACTGCTCAGCACTTCTATTTACATCAGCAGTGCTAAATGCCCAATGGTGAGAGGGGAGCCAATCAGATGGCAGATTAGATGTCAACTCAGAGGCAGCTGTCTGGAGACTATTACAGCCAGTTTACCTCCACAATTCAAATTCCAAACCTTGCAAAGGAGATCAAGTCAGTCTTTAGGCTCAGCCTACGAGCAAGAAACAGCAAGAGTGCAGGACCCTTCCTAATCACGCTGTAGAACCTGGGTGACAGCAAATTAAAGAAAATTCAAATAAATCCGATCCAAAAAGATCAATTTTCACTGGTCTGCTATTTTCCTGGACTTGCTGAATAAAATGTATGCCTGATCTATGATCAAAATAACTTCAACTGAACCGGAATGCGTCCCTTTAACACAGCCTATCTGTTGAAGGTGACTCCTTTCAAGCAGCCTGTAAGCCGAATAATGGATTTCCTGGCTATTCCCAGGAATGAATCCATTTCTTTTAGAATATTTTACCTCCACGTCGTTGTAATTTGGGGTGTTATTTTTGCTACGAAGCATTCCAACCCAAAGCTCGCACCGAGTATGTCTGAATAGCCGGGGAAGAACTACGAAAAACACACTCGGTTGCCACAAAGCTAACCTATTTTTCCTGCCTTCACCTTGCAGGCTAAGAGGGAACGCGGTGTGGTGGGAGGTAGGACAAAGTTCCTCATTCTTTTCCCAGTTAAGGGTTATTGTTGGCGCTAACCGAGAAGACCGGGTCAATATCCCTCCCCAGACCGTACCGGCCGGGAGCGCCGACTCGGTTACAAAAGCCGCCCGAGCCGTCCCCGGCGCCCACACCGCTTGCCCGCGGCGCAGTCCCGGGCTCCGGACGCGCGGCTCCGAGCCCGGGGTGGGGTGGCGAGGCGGGGGTGCTCGGCGGCCGGCCATCCCAGCGCGCGTCCCGGCCCTCGGCGCGACCCTCTTCCCAGGCCCCCGGGCCGCGCAGTCGGACGCCCCCTGCTCCCCAGCCTCCGAGGGAGGCCGCCGAGAGTTAAAATGGCTTTGGGCGCCTCGCCCCCGCCTCCCCCCACCCGCAGTAGAAGACGCAGAAAAAGTACGCGGAAAGAAAGAAACTAGGGCTCGAGGCGCGCGGCGAGGCCGCCGCGGCGGAAGCAGGCCCGGCCGGCGCGGGGGTTACCTGGGATCTGCCCATGGTCGGGCCGGGGGTGCCGGGGCTCATCGCCGGGTGGCTCCTTTGTTGCGCGGCCGCCCAGGCCGGGCTGGCAGCGGCGTACTGGGCGCCCATGTCCTTGCCCAAGCCCATGCCCGCGGCCGCCTGCTGGCCGCCCGCCGCCGCCCCCGCCGCCTGGGACTGGGGCTGCGACGGCGGCGGCGGCGGCGGTGGCGCGCTGGGGCTGCTGTAGTCGGGGTAGCTGCCGCCGTAGCTCCTCATCATGGGGCTGGGCGAGGTGAGCAGCTGGTTGAGGGTCGGGGTGGCCCCCGACGGGTGCTGGTTCTGCCCGGCGAAGCGCTGGAAGCCGCCAGCCGCTGCGCCGGCGGCCGCCTTGCTGAGGCTCGCGGCCCCGCCGCCCCCGGGGCCCATCATCATGCCGCCGCCCTGCTGCCGGGGGGAGCTCAGCACCCCGTACCCCGAGGACGAGCCCCCATAGCCGCCGCCGCCGCCGCCGCCTCCTGCTGCTGCTGCCGCCGCCGCCGCCGCGGCCGCCGCCGCCACAGCTCCCGCTCCTGCTCCTCCTCCTCCTCCTCCTCCTCCTCCGCCGCCGCCGCCTCCTCCTCCTCCTCCTCCTCCGCCGCCGCCGCCGCCGCCGCCGCCGCCCGCGCTGGGCCTGCTGTAGCCCGGATAATGGTTGTACTGGCTGTTGGGGTACCCTTCGTGGGAGTTCTGCAGGGGGTCCATGCTGTTGGGGGCTCCGGCGGCGGCTGAGGCGGAGTGCATCATCCCCATCCCGGGGCTTTGTTGTCCGCCATGTTGATCAAAGCAAGGCCCAGTGCGGCCGCCGGGGCCGCCGCTAGCAGGGGCAGCGCTGCCATAGTAATTATTAAACTCCGAGACGGCGGCCGGGCCGCTGCCACCGCCGCCGCCGCCGCCGCCGCCGCCGCCGCCCCCGGGCACGGCGACCGGCGGCTGCTGCGCGCCCAGGGCGCCCAGGCCCGGGTGCTCGAACCGGCCGCCCGCCGGCTCCCCCATCTTGGGCGGCGCGTCGTCCTCGCCGCCCGGCTTGCTCAGCAGAGGCTGGCCCGGGGGGTCGGCCTGGCTGCCCGCGGCACTGTCCTTGGCGCCTCCATGTTGCGGCTGCTCCATGTCGGGACCCGGCTGAGCCGCGCCGCCGCCCGCGCTGCCGAGGCTGTTGTTGTTGGAAATGGGATGTTGCTGCTGCTGCTGCTGCTGCTGTTGCTGCTGCTGCTGTTGCTGCTGCTGCTGCTGCTGCTGCTGCTGCTGCTGCTGCTGGAACTGGTTTAGCTGCTGCTGTAGTGCGTGGTGGTGGTGGTGGAGGTGGTGGGCATGGTGGTGGTGGTGGTGGGCATGGTGGTGGTGGTGCTGCTGCTGGTGGGGCGGTGCGGCGGGGGCTTCGCCAACGGTTTTCAGTTTGTGGTTGGGGAGCAGCCCCGTCTCCATAACCGAGCCCGGGCCCGACGAGGAGGAAGAGGAGGACGCCGCCGCCGCCGCCGCGGAGGAGGAGGACAGCGCGGCGGCGCTTCCACCCTCCTTGAGAGCCGCCTCGGAGCCGCCGCTCTTGGCGCTGTTCGTGCTGGCGGCGGCGGCCGCCGTGCTCGCGTTATGGGCCATGTTCAGTTCGTGACGGGGGTGCAGGGGGTGGTGGTGCACATTATTCAGGCCGCCGCCGTCGCCGCCGCCCCCCAGCATGGGTCCCGGTGCCGCCGCCGCCGCGCCGCGCGCCCCCGCCTCCAGGTCCCGGGCCCCGGGCGCCGGCCGCGGCCCGGGGGGCGCCCGCCGCTCGCCGCTGCCCGCCCGCGCCCGCGCCGCCGCCGCCGCTGCTGCCCGCGCGGCCATGATCGCCGCGGCGTGGCCAGGCCGGGCGGGGGGCGGGGGGAGACAATAAAACCCACTTTTTAGTCAGCGGCCCCTCCTGTGCGCATCCACACGCCCCGACGGGAATCGAGCGAGCCCCCTCCCCCTCCGCAGGCCCCGCCGGAGCCGAACCGGGAGGCACGCCTTACGGTCTGGGCCTGCTCCCGCTGTGTGATTTCATGGTGAAAGTTTTTAGTTCAGGTTTAAATGAAACTTTTCTCTTTTCCTCTCTAACCCGGATATGGGTAAATACACGACTGACTGAGCCTATCGGGCCCAGCATGGCATGAGAGGGAGCCGAGCGAGCCCGAGCAACTATTATCCACTTCTCTCTGATTACTCGTGTGCACTCGCAAAACGCGGACTGGACTCGGCGCGGGCCGCCGCCGCCGCCGCCGCCGCCGCCCGCCGGGCCCTGCGCCCGCCGCCCGCCGCCCGCCGGGGCGCAGCCTCGCGGGCATCCGGCGGCTCCGGGCCGGGGGCTTGGGCCGGCTCCGCAGGCGCCCGGAGCGCGGCGGCGTGGGGCGACGGGAGGCTGCACCTTCCCCTCGTGCCCCGTCTCCTTGCCAACCGGCCGTTCGCGTGTTTGTTTTCACGTCTAAAAGGAGCGATACAAAGGTGGAAAACGAGTCTGACGAGCAGACAAAAGAGGGAGAAGGGCTGGGGAGCAAAGTTGTCTGTTGGCTCCAAGGTTTGGGGGAGCCGACGGAGAAAGAAAATATTTGGGCAATCTGTGCAAAAGCACTGCCTCTCCCAGGAGTTATGTAATTTTTCAGAATGTGGCCTCTCTGCCTTGATTCGGGCCATCAGCGTGATTGCCACAACTTCTTCAAACTGCGAAATTTGAAAGCGTTTAAGGGAAGGTTAGCCGCATTCAGGGAGTGCTGTGCCCTGTACACAGCAAGTGCTCACTAAGTGCTGAGGCTGAGGGCACCTGCCCCAAAGATGATGTTTAAATAACGATTTTTAAAGGCACCTCATATATGCGTGTAGACTTATCAGTGAAAACGCAAAAGCATTCCCAAAGGAGCATTTTTCTTAAAATACCCGTGTCTGTCCTCTCTGTAAAGGGAAAGTCCTCAAATAAGTAGACTGGTCTGTTATGCTCCCACTTGCACATGGAAATTTCACTATTGGTGCCATAATAGTGACAGCTGAAGTTTATCTCATGTCTTCATAAATCTATACGACGCCTTTCATCATATTTCAGAGGTTAATGTGCACAATTAACCCTCTTGATATGGGTTCATTTCTAAGCAGCGTGAAACAAAACTAAAAAAATACATATTATATTTAATAAACATAAGATCAATAGTAATGTAAACTGGTCGAATCTAATCTTAAAGCAGAAATGTTTCAGACTCTGTTCTTTTAAAAATACTCTATTTTGTCACTTGATGATGTTTTAAATGTTGTTTTTTTTTTTTATTGTTAATTTATCACCTAGTAACCTTCTGGGTATCTTCAAGCAGGCCTTCTTAACCTAAGCAATGACTCACTTGTACTAGTGTGGAAACCGGAACTTCCAAGGGGTCACACTAGCTGAAATAATATATATGATTTTAGTAGAACATAGTTTTCTAAAATCATCTCACTCTTCAGCTTCTTATAAAGATTAGTTTATTTTAACTGCAATGGTTATTTTTACTCGCTTGAGCAAGCGCAAATATGTTAATGACTAAACAGAAAAGGATAGGTGGGAAAAACCGGTGACTAATTGGTGGGGGAGGGGAATCAGGTGCACACCCAAGGGTCATTACAGAGTGTACAAACAACAAATTGCAATTCTATGCAAACAACTGGAAAACGGGTTATATCATTGTGTGTAAGAGAGAATTACAGAACTGTAAGATGAATTCATGCCAAATCATTCATCAGTTTTTGCCAAGAGAATACTACATCTTTGTTAGTGTGCCTTTTTGACATTTTCTCCTAGATTTTCTCCCTTTATGCATTCAAATACATACTAATTATACGCAATACACCACAAAAGTTGAATTTTTAAGGTTTCTTATATGCAAATATAAATACATGTCTGTTTTGTGTGTGTACACATATATTCTAAAATCAATTACATATTTATGCTTTTAGACATTTAGACCCAAACTAAATACATACGTATAATTGTAAGAAAGCATTTTTCCAAACTGATGAAATATGTCAAAGTCCATTTAAACAGGTGTAGCTATATTTTGTGGCTTATTTTCACAGCTAATCCTGAAAGGGGAAAATGAGTCACCAAGTTTAACTCTGGCCCTTTTCTTAAAAATATTTTTCATATACAAAAATCATGGAACTAAAAAAAAAAAAAATGGGTACAGAAAGTCAAAATCTCTTTTAATCCCATTTGTTTCAGCAAGTCAACTAGAAGATTGGAACCAAGAGGCTATGAAATAGAGGCCCCTAGCACAATGAAATCAGCCAGCTATAAAAGGCGACACATGCCAGTTTCTCCTCCCCAATGGCAGATGCCACACCCTAAAGCAGACAGAAGGCACTGCAGTCTGTAAGAGCACAACACAAAGCCGGCAGGACTTGGTTTTGTCTCTTAAACCACAGAGAATGCTAAAATACCTTCTTGAAAGCATCCTTGCTGAAGACAAGTGGCGGGCTCCTCTTCATTCAGCTTACAGTTTTTAAACACACCTTCTCAAGAAAACAAAATAAAAGACTCTTAGAGTTTCATGTAAAAATCTATGACTTAATAGCCAAAAACAGCAATTGTCAGGGGTCCGTTCGAAAGTGATGAAACGGGTCCCCATTTCACAAAAGCACAGTTAGAACCATAGATGATAATTCTCTTGTATCCACTTGCCTCATTTATCCTATATGGCAACACTACATGATTGTTTCCTTTTGATGAAATAAGGTACTAGAAATTAACAGGTACATTTTTTCCTAATGAAGTCCTTACTTTTACACCTCTTGCTTAATTTCAAAACAATAATGACAACTTGAATAAGTCACTCTAACCACAAAGTGACAGAGCTGAAGTCCCCCCAAGCTGGGGAATGGCCACCAGGCCCCTGCAGCCAACCTCCCACCCACAGGTTGCCCGGCGCCCTCATGTTTAGCCAGAAGATTACCCATTATTTTCTTAAGCGTTCCTTTTTGGCTACAAAAAGGATTGGTTTGTTTGGGGGTTTTGGTGGGAGGAGGGGAGTTACTTTATGAAAATACTAATATTTAAATGCTCCTTTTGAAGAAGTTTTAGGGCCCCAAATAAAAGACTCTTCCACTTGGCCACTTAAAGAGGATTGAGCCAGATGGTAGTTGAAGAATGCCACAGCTCTGTTCTTTTTGCCTCACCGTGGCCCATCATTCTGTTTGCTTTCAGATTAGTCCCCTTTTACTCTCCTGGTTATTTATTCGATAACTGAAGCTATCACGATTCACTAACCATCATATTTCTCAGTATTCTTTATGTAATTTGGAAGCAATTTAGAATAAAGCCCTGTCAAGGTTTTACAAATAAGAACTATTAAAGAATAAGGCTTTGGATACTTGCTTTCCTTTTAGATTTATGAGAAATGCGATGAATGGAGCTAATGGGATTTCCCTACTGATCTTGGGCAGGGACTTTAAAAGCACTAAACAATTGTCCTTTTCACTTCTCCGATTTAGACGTTAGCAGTGAATAACCGAGTAAATGCAAGATATGGGACATAGCATTTGATTTGAAACAACTATGCAAATTAGCAGTGGTCCATAAGTTTAGGAGGCAAACAATAGGTGGGATATGGAAAAAAAAAAAAAAAACAGGCGAAAATAATTTAAATAAATTTGGGGACTCTGACGAATAGTAACACTATTGTACTTAGTAAGAATAATACAGCATGCATAATCAACCTAGATGGGAATAAGTTCCACTGATTTATCAAACATATTTATCTTGAATCTACTTTGTGACATGTTTTGAGAATAAAAAGATAATTATTATCTTGGTCCTGTCCTCAATAGGGGAAATAAACCAGTTACCTTAAAACGTACTCAGGGCTGCCCTGAAACGTCATAGAGGGTTTGGCCAATAAAGAAGCAAGCTCAGACTTTCCCACCCAACAAGATTCCCTGGGGCTATGCCTTGTTGGCAGGCACCTCGCCCTCATCCTCAATCCTCAATCTGGCACCACGCTCAGAGGTAACCCTGGGAACCCGCCACTGACGGGGCTACACTTCCAGAACCTTAAGTCAAATTTCCCATTAGGCTACTGCAATTTCTCTCAAGGGTCCCTAGAAAAATAGTAACATCAATGAAATGTATGAAGAAACACCTTATTACATTTTAGAACATTGTTCTTTTTATCTTATATTTGACCATCCACATTTTGAATGGTATGTAATAATTTTTTTTTATTACACCTTCGTTTAGAAATTTTCTATGCCTTTTAGATAAATATGTGTTTGATGACATTTTTTCATTTTATTGCCATCAAAATCTCTTACTGAGCACCTACAGGTGTGTTTCAATACTCTCTCCTTCTACGATTATGTCATGTCTTATAATCATCTGTATGGCTTCTATCACTGATACCCTGCTGTGTGGATAAAGACACTTTGTAGATAGCTCCACTCTAGTTCTTCGGAAGTAACTACTTGGGAAGTAAACCTATTCAAAGCCATGTATAATAATCAAGAATACAAAGGCAAGTCATTTGGAGAGCAAAACACCTCCATTTTCTGGAAAGATTTTTAGTTACTTATCTGAGGCCCTTCTGGGTCTTATATGTGATTAATTGCTTCATACTACACATAAACTTCTAAAATAAAACTACTCTTCAAGCACAATAAATTCCAAGCAACTCATGTGCATTACTGTAGTGCATGTGTGATTATTTTTTAAATCTTTTATTTATTTATTTATTGGGGCGGGGGCGGGGAGGGGGGAGACAACCAAACTCCTTGCTGAGCCCAGAGCCCCATGCAGGCTTGATCATGCGATCCCAAGATCATTACCTGAGCAAAAACCAAGAGTTGGACACCACCAACTGAGCCACCCAGGCCCCTCAGTGCATGTGTGATTTTTATTTTATCCTGCGTATCTTCAATTGCTTTGTCCCTGATCCATTAAGATAACCAGCGGGCACCTTTAACGGTAGATTATTGGCAGTGCCCTCATTGTTCTGGTAAGGGACAAAGGACTTGGTTATGTGCTTTCTTTCACAAAATGAAATTCGCAAATTTCATTGAGAAATTATCAATGCGTTCCTCTAAGAACATCCAAGTTGTTAAGCATAAATTTTTTTTTTCCTCTCCCTAACTTACAGGAAATGTTAGCATGTGGGATGTTGCTATAGGCCTTAAAATTCAATGGGCTAGATCCTTGGCATCTTCTCTGACCCTTCAGATGTCTCCTCTCTCAAGCCGCACTTCTCTCTGGTGCTGGTGACCTGCTTTCTCAAGGACCGTGTGCGAGAAAAGTTTCCCCTCCCAAAGTGTAACACAAGGAGCAGCTGGGAAGGTGGCCTCTTGGCTCAGCCCCATTCATTCAGCAAATAACTCCCGAGTTACTCCTCTGCACCGGCCCTGTGCTGAGCTCTGTAGCCATCATAGTGGGGTGGGGTGCAGGGAAGGAAAGGGGGGGGGCTTACCTCACGGAGTGAACCTGCTGCTAGACAAATGATCACACCAATAAACGTAGAATTGTGTGGACATAACATGCTCTGAAGAGAGGGTTCTAGGAGGGCAGTCAATGAAGAAGCCTGACCCAGGCAGGGGAAGTATGGCTTGGGCCGAAAACTGCAAAGGGGGAGAAAACCAGAGAAAGGGCATCCCAGCGAGCAGAAGGCCAATGCGGTAGATAGCAGAGTGGGGCCGGCGTACCAACAGCAGCCGCAGAGGTGGGTCCTCAGTCAAGGCCAGTATTCCAAGAGCAGTGCTAAGGGACTGTCACATGTGAGCCACGGGCTGACAGCACTGCATCCGGTGGCTGCCGGGAAGGGGTGGAGCCAGAGCAGACGGGAGGTAACATGGGGCACTGTCTCGGGGTCCAGGCTCCTCTCTCAGGCCAAGGAGGCCTGACCACCTCCATTTCTTGAGGCTCCCAGTGAATTATGATATGAAGAAACACTAAGGATCATAAAAATTCATTTAATGTTTACATTTTTTTAATGTATTCAGCCTCCAAAACACAGTGCAATCCAGGTGTGCTTTTTTACGCTTAGAATAATTCTAGGACTTATTTTTAATTAATTCATAGTGCCCTCCAGCTGTGTGATCTGTTAACAGATCACAAGTTTAAAACCAACATGATGAAACTCTTTTCATCTGGCCACTGCATCTCTAGGAATAAATGTGTAACCTTACTTGACAACACGAAAGGCTGAATGGGAGACTGTAAGTGGCTCTCGGAGTTCTGTCCCGACGAAGCACCGTCCAAGTGAGGGATGAGAGATGGAGAAGTTGGATGAGGATAGGAGGCGCCGTGGGGATGGCGATAAGCGACCTGACCCCAAAGAGTCCCCCCACTTAAGAATGTGCGGACTGTTCGCTGCTCAAGGGCTCCCAGCCAAGGAGATGAGTGGGAGCTGCAAAGCCAGCCAGAGCCTCACTTGCCGCTCACCGAGTCCTGGCACAGGACTGAGTCCACTGGAGGATGGGGTGTCTTTTTCCAATTTACGCGAAGCAAAAATGCATGCCTGCAGTGACCCTCCATGGGGCAGGAGGTGAGGAGAGGCTTGGGAAGACTTTGGTAACGGTTCAGATGTGCACACGAGGCAACCGAAGGATCTGGGTCTTACCTCTCACTTCTTTTTCCTCCTCCACCCCTTCCTGGTCCAATGTATGAAGCAGCTGGAAACTCCAGCTTCGTATCCTACCACCCAGTCCCCTCCTCCTGTCCCTCTATCCTACCCTAGTTTTCTCGGTACTGCTCCCTGCCCCCCTACCCCTCCACTGCCCAGATAAGCCAACGTTGCTCATCATAGAGTCTCAGACCTAAAGGCACCTCAGAGGGTTTTTAAAAGCTGGAAACGACCCCTCAGATCCACACAGTGCAAACATTTTGTGACCTGGGAGCCTTCTCTCAGATCTAGGAGTTTGTGAGATTGAGATGATCCTTGGGAAACTCTTCAAAACAAATGCACAGAATGAGTCAAGACACAGCCCTCAGGGGGGTGCCATGCTTGTTGCCCTCCCTCTAAAAGGACGCCTCCGAGCCCTATGACTGTGTGTCCCCTGGAATTATGCAGTGTGGCTCCCCAGATGCTCTCCATTTGCCAGAGGCTGGAGATATCATTTGTAGTCCTTGAAAGAAGGCACAGGAAGAAAGTAGAATCCTAGGTTGGGAAATGCCTGGACCCAGGCAGTATCTTTTGTTTTGCATTGACATGGCTTTCTGCCACCTTTCCACAGCTGCAAACCTTGGGACAGACCACCTGGCATATCTGGGGGAGGAAAAGGAGAGGCAAGCCCTGTCCGGAGCACTCAGCACGCCTTCCCTTCTCACTCCTCTATTTAAGGATAGGACATCCATCTAGAAAAGGGAAGACCTCAGGCAGAAATAGTTGTATTTAAACCAACCAACCAAACCACTTCTAAGCTGCTTTGAGTTTTACAGCTATGATTTATGAAACACCTGTTTTGTCTATCCTGTGCCCCACAGAGGGGCACATAGATATGGCAGAGAAACAAGTTGCTTTGCTAACCCAACATTTGTTCTCGTTACCCTTAGTAGCTGAAGCCCCAATTTTTAACTGGGCACACGACCACCTGTTTAAAAAAAAATTTTTAGGTCTACATTTCCCAGATCTCTTGGAGACAGGGAAGTCGGGGTGTTTAAGGGGAGGTGTGCTGCTGGCTCGGTTACTGTCTGCCTTCAGACTTGGTTTATGAGAGAGGAAAACTTCTGTCTGGTTCAAAATACAGATTTTTTTTTTTTGCTTTTTTTTGCTTTTTTTCTCTTCTTTTTTTTTTTTAGTAGGAAACAATATCGAAACCCGATATAGTACCTATGATTTCTCATAATTCTCACAGCACTTCGAGAGTTCAGTAAACCACGCAAACCTTGATTTCATCCTGCCAAAAATACAGAAAAATAACAGTACCTAATTCACTGGGCTTCTGAGATTAAACAATCCTTGCAAAACTCAGCACAATGCGTGGCATAAGGGAAGTGTCTGATACTATTATTTTATTAAGGCCCTTATGTCCCTCTAGCTGGGTTATCAGTTCCTTAAGGACAAAAAGTCCCCACCTTCAAGATTCTTTTCCTTCTTCCACCATACTCAGAACAATCCTGGACCCACGGTGGGCTTTAGGACTTAATTGTCAAAAGAACTTTGTAGCTGAACACAAACATCCAAGTAAAATTATTCACATGCATTTTCAAATTAATTGTTTCTTTCAATGCAGAGAACTGATGTAGCTTAAGGAACAATACCTTTATGTGGTTAGCTAATCATTTTAAAATAAAGAAAGGACTCCTAACTTATTCTCCTCTTTCTCCTTCTTCTTTTTAATTTGCTTCAAAAGTGTAGGAAATTTTTCTGAAAAGGTCAGGTCGACCTATTATAGTAATATAAATTGTAGGCTATCTTCAGAGGGCTACCACTCTGAGAAACTGATTTCCCATCTTCATTCCTGGGTGAAACTTCATTATCCTTGCAGGCTAAAGGGATATCACGTGAGCGTGAGATCTGTAACTGGAGAGAGTTGCCTTGAATATGTTTAACGCTCGAGCCCATCACAGTAAGTCTCAGTCTGTATTGGTTAGCACGACAGTTGTTTATAAACAACATGATTATTAGTGCTGATTCTGTGAGATTGGTTTCCCACTGACCTCAAAAGAAACAATGCAAATATTCACCCTTTTTTAAAGCATAGTAAAACGCCTGTGGTTTTTGAAGCCAGACCAAGAACACACGTAGAAAAGCCCATGGATTATTTTAAGTGAACTTATTTTTTTAATCTCATTAACTTTGCACCATATGCTGTTTATTTTTTATATCCTGCATAGGCTGAAAAATGAAAATAGAGCAGGCACTGGGCTTCATTACAAGGATGACATCCACAAACGAGGAAGTTCAGAGGAAAACAGAGACAATTAAGAGGACTTTTTAAGATGACTTAAAAGATTTTTAGAGCTCTGTGCGTTCCTTAACTAAGCAACCCGGGAGGCAAGCAGGAAAGCTGCTTTCCACCACATGAAAAGAGTGTTACCTCTGGCAGCTTCCTGATCTGGAGAAAGAAGCTGGACTCACATCCCAGTTCCACATTTATGGGCAGTGCAAGTTTTGGCGATTAACTCTCTGGGTAGCAGAATATACATAAAACAGTAAATATCTACCTTGCATGTTTTTATTTGGGGAGGGGAGGTTTGGGTAAGACTTAGAGAGAGAGGGAGGGAGGGAGGGAGAGAGTGTGTATGTATGTGTGTGTGTGTATGCATATATATATGTGTGTGTGTATATATATGTATATATATATAATTTGACATATTGCCTGGAATTAAGTGGGAAAGTAGGGTGTGTGTGTGTGTGTGTGTTTGATTTCTAAATAGAATAGGTATCTGTCATGTGATTTCAGGAAAACTAGGTATGGTCCACTCAATTCCAAACATTTTTTTTGCTACTTAATTAACATTTCTCCATTAAAGATTTATGGATTTATTCCTTTCTTTGAAGGCTCTGAGCCCTACCAGAATACAAATATGTTTCTACTGAGTAGTACCTGAAGCTTTTATCGGTCACTGACACCATATTACGAATCTATTTTGGATCCGTTTCTGAAGGCTTGCTTTGATGCAGAAGAAGAGGAGGGGAGAAAGAGAACAGGACCGAGAGCAGATGAGTTGAAGCAGGACCCAGGGTAGTGAATGGGAAGGCTGCGAGGCTGGAGATAAAGTCTGTTCACTGCACAGTACCCCCTCATTCACAGCCCCACCTATTAACAAGCTAAACGTATGGAAAGGAAAACACACCTACCCACTGAAAAGGTTTTCTTTCCATCCTGACAGTTAAGGCTTCTGGGTCCTCAACCCATTTCCTACAGGCTGGACTCCCAGGATTTGTCACCGCTAGCCCTGTCTCAGTTGATCCTTGGCAGGGACTAGGTGAGGGAGACGGAGGGGTATGCAGGCTGGGGGTGCCTTTCTAGCCTAGTCCTTCCGTGATTCTGTGGCTTGATACGACGGTGGGTAGTTAGAAGCATTTTTGCTTTGGAGGTGATCATGAAGCACGGAGAAGCTCTCCACCACCAAAAAAGAATGCTGGTACTAAGGCTGGAGGGAGGGGGGAGGTGGCCTCCAGAACCCCCAACCTGCCTGTGGGGCCCTGTGGGACCCTTTGTTTGCAATGACAAAGAATGGGGGTGGGGGTACACGGGATTGAGAATGTGCCGCATCCAGGGTGGTTGCAGTGGAAAAGAGGACAAAGATGAAAGCAAGTGGGGTGGAGTGAAAAGAGGGAGGAGAACAATAGGGAGACTTCTAGAGAGAGCCAGACACTGTTACTAGAAACCTTTCTCGGTCTGGAAAAAAAAAACAATGTTGCAAATTGTAATTTATCCTTTGACACATTTATCATTAACTAGGCTAGACCATCTTTCTAACATGAGATAATTCAGAAAAGTCAGAAAAATTTTAGGTTCAAAGTTAAAACTTCGGAATGACCTTGCTTGCTGACCTTCCATGGATAAACTCGCTGGACAGCTGATCGCCTGCCTCTATTTTATTTCATAATTCCTGCCACATTCGGTTTTTTAACGTCACCTGGCCACCAGAAAAGGTCACCTATGATTTCTAATGGCCTTTTTTCTTCTAGGAAATCCCATGAGTTCTTTCTTGGCTTTCCTCTGCGTCAGTCTTCTGGAAATACACATTGAAACCTGAAGTAGGGTACCCTGTGATTGTCATTCTATACCTATGTATTGGTGAGGCGTCTATTCAGATCAGCTAAGCCCTTCTAAGTACCAAGCAGGAACGAAACAGCCTCAGAGGTGTGAACGGGATGGGAGTTTCTGGACACAAGGCAGAGTCTTTGACCCCAAAGCAGCACCTTCAGGCAGAGACTTCAACTTCCTTCTCTACGAAAGGAGCCAAGTGAACCAGTGGGGGGCTACTCCGATAGCTCTTTGAACCTCAACTTTAGCTTTCTCTCCCTCTGACTTCCCTAAGACCATTTTAGCCCGAAGTTTCTCCATGCTCTATTTCCTTCACCAGGTTCTTCTCCTCCTACCCACTGCCCCCTGACCCCTGAGGGTGCCCCTCCTCCTCTGCAGGGCCCACTCCCTGTGGCCAGCCAGCTCATTATGGCAACCTTGGGGACAGCCCTGCCTGGTCACAATGGCGTTCTCTGCCCTGATCCACGTTTGCTGGTTCCCCTGGCTATGCCAGCCATTCCTTGAACATGCAGACACTTCCTCCAGTGTTTGGCCCCTTCCATGTCTCATTCCCAGCCCCACCGGTGCTCTCTCTCGTCCCTCTCTGCCTTTGCATTTGCTCCTTTCTGTGCTCTTTCCCATTGCTTCATCAAAAGCTACCGTCTTTGAAAATTCAGTTCAGTGTCACTCCCTTCGTAAAGCCTTCCTGGCCCCAGTTTTCACATACATGGTGGAGTAATCACCTCTTCGGCCGTAAAACCGATTCGTGGACATCCCTCCTTCAGCCCTTAGAATGTCGTAAATGGCTGTGAGTGTTCGTGTCTCCACCCCTTGACTGAATGCTGCAGGAGGGCGCCCCACCGTATATCCGGGGCCCAACGTAGGTCCTGGACCTCCACTGGCGTTACTCAAATGCATGAATCACCTCTGCAGCCAGGCAGAGTGATAATGGGGTAATGTCCCAGCCCCAGAAGATAGTACCAATGTGACTGATCCATTAGAGCTCCTCTGATGCTTCCCCAACAGCCACAAAGTCCCTCTGCATGAGAATGTGTCCTTGGAAATCAACCCATCATTCCAAGGAAATCAAGCAGAATCCTTCTCATGTCAGGACCTGGGCCACAATCTCAGAATATCTCCTGATAGAACCAACCATATTCCAAAGCAAGCAAGCACCCACGGCTCCTTCATCTGAATGCACTTTGTGGTGACTGGTACAGAAATGAGAAGGTGAGATGGCCTCCCTCCAGGAACAGACGGTGTGTCAACATTCTGCTCTTGGAGCTAGAGGACAGCCCTCAGCATGATCTCCTCAGGGTCCCTACTTAACAAATGGGGAATTTTGCCTTTAGATATTATAAATGTTCTCCTCTCTGTGTAACGTGACTCAAGGACTTAGCATCAGCGCTCATGGATGCTTTCAGCAATCAGTGTGGGAGGACATGTCAGGAACGACATGGGGGAAGTAAGACTTCTGCGGAGAGGAACATCCATATAACTTAATTTTTTTTTTTTTTTAAAGATTTAGAGAGAGACACAGCGAGAGAGGGAACACAAGCAGGGTGAGTGGGGAGAGGGAGAAGCAGACTCCCCTGCTGAGCAGGGACCCCAATATGGTGCTCGATCCCAGGACCCTGGGATCATGACCTGAGCTGAAGGCAGACGCTTAACCACCAAGCCACCCAGGTGCCCCAAACATTCATATAACTTTAAACTAGCATGAGAAAAGACTTTGTGGGCATCCTATAGACTTACAATTTTTTTAGATGGTATAACTAAAATATGCTATTGCCAAATTTTCTCACTGTACTTTCAAAGAGCTAGAGATTCTTAAAATTTTTAGATATAGTTATTCACAATTTCTTTGTACTTCAAAAAAAATTAGCACAACTGATCTAAAACTAGGCTAATCATAGCTGAGTCGAGATGTATTTTCCAGATACTTTGATTCAGCTTCTAATTTTTTTTTTCATTCGAGAGCAAGACACTAACGATTAGATGGCCTGCAGTCTTGGCATTGTATTATTCTGTCAGGATTCGATTTCATGTTTTAGTTTTGAACAGTTTTAAATTTACAAATTTTGGAATCTGTGTCTACATATTCCATTTTCTCAGAAATGTGTTAATTCGGTTTCTGGTAGCCTCCATATGAAACTTCCACAGTGAAAGTAGCGAGAAGCTGGGCATCAGGAGCCTTGTAGGGAACAGGAACATTCTCTCCAGTGCAGGCAGGCAGGAGCCCAGCGCGCCCAGGGCTGTGTTGTCATCTGTTCTAGCCATGAGCACCAAGATTGTCCTCTGTGTTCATAAGAACACTTCATGCTTCTCCAGAGGTTTGCTCAAACCCATTTTTAATGATCCAAGTACACATGAAAAAGTTGTATCCTTCTATATCAACACTTACTGAACACCAGATTTATGGACAATAGCTTGAGCCACTCCTCCATCGACTTGAGGTGCTCTGGCCGGGCTCTCGTGGTTCTTGCTCTGAGTTGGCTAGCTGTACGTCATGCAAGTCTTTGAAAATTCTTTCCGTGGCATCCTACTGTCGTAGACAATATTTGTGAGCAGGTAGCGGGCGGCTGGTGGTCAGGGAATTGGCAGGGAGATGTTCAGTCAAGGCTAGGAGGTCAGCCCCATATTGGGGGGTAGGGTACCCAGCACGGGTTGGTGTGCAGAAGCTGGAGGGTGCTCCGTCAGGATTCTAAATTCTTCCTCTTTCCTCCTCCAGCCAGTTTATTCATTCTATCCAGGATGCTTCAGGTTTTAGAATACATAACTAAGCCTAAACAACTAAACACAAACTACTTGGGCCAATGGTTTAGGTTTTCTTGTTTGTTTTTTTGTTTGTTTGTTTTAGAAGACTGTATTTATTTATTTGACAGAGAGACATACAGCAAGAGAGGGAACACAAACAGGGGGAGTGGGAGTGGGAGAAGCAGGCTTTCTGCCGAGCAGGGAGCCCAATGCCAGGACCCTGGGATCATGACCTGAGCCAAAGGCAGACGCTTAATGACTGAGCCGCCCAGGCGACCCCGGCCTATGGTGTTTAAAGGAAAGAAGGAAGGACAACGGACTATTCCAAATAACGAAGCATTACTTAGTGGGGGCTTTTATAAATGTAAATTCTCAAAAGTGTCATTCTCAAAAAATAAAATAAATTAAAAAATAAAAAAGAGCAATTCTTCTAAAAATTACAACCTTCCCACCAGCTTCGTAACAATTTAAAAGACTGACAACGTGCTGTGCTGGTGGAACTTGGGGGGGGGGGGTGTTGAGGCGGGGGAGACAGGAATTCTCATACTGCTAAGGTTAGCGAAAACCAGAAGTTCTTTTGGAAAGACTTGAGAATAATGAACAAAATCATCAATGAACTTACCCTTTGACCAACCACCATACTTCTAAGCATCGATGCTATGGATACCTTGGTAAAAGTACGGATGACATTCACCCAGAATCATGCCTTGTGTTGTTGTTTGTAAGAGCAAACGATGAGAAACAACCCGAGTGTTCAGCACAAATAGGGCCTTTGTTAAAAATAATTCCATACTTCCACACAGCACAGTACCCTGCAGCCATAAAAGAAGACAAAGATTCCCACATTTTGGGGTAGAGAAATCTGCAAGACATATTGTCAAGTTAAAAAAACCAAAAACCAAAAAACAAAAAAAACCCAAGATGTATATAGTGCATTATCTTTTGTATAACAGGCAGGGGGGAGTAAGAATATGTATCCATAGTAGTTTATATTTGTGAAAAGAAACACTGAAAGGATAACTATTTATAGGGGGTGGTTATCCGTAGGGGGCAGAGGAGGGCGGAATGGAGAGGACAGTGAAAGCAAGAGTTCCTGTGTATACCTTTCCATAAAGTTTTGATTTTTTTATTCAAAAGTGTATGTTTAAAAATGAATAAAACCAAAGCTGAAAAAATTCCATTCATCTTCCCCAGCAGGTGTAGCTCCCTCTGGCTCAAGGACCAATCATCAGTTAATTGGGGTAGGGTGGGCAGGAGGGGGTAGATTTTGAGCTACGGCCAGATGCTCTGGATGGAAGGGACATCAGTTCATCCCTTTGCAGCTGTCCTCCAGGCCTAGGGTGGGCTTTGTAGCTGAGATCAGTCGGCATGTTTCCCACCACATGCTAAACACGTGCTTGTCTTGTCTTCCTGGGATTGGGTCTCAGCCACCGAATCCTGCCTATTATTCTATCCTTCTGAATTGCGGGCTCCACAATGCTCCTACCACTAAAGCAGTTCTGTCTTTCCACCCTCCTTTAGCCCCGGAGTCTGGTCTCTCAACCCGTGGCTGACTGCTGTGGGCTTGGGACCCACTGACAACTGTATTTGATGCTACCTGCCTGCCTGTCTGGATTGTCAAATAGGAGTTTCCTCCTTATTGAACATTATGGAACAGCCCCTGACACCTGACACCCACCACCTACTGGAGGTAGGAACTATATAAAATTATATAGAAATATATAGAAATATAGATATTATTAAATATATAGATATAGATATGTATATATAATATATAAATATTATAAAGGAACTATAAGAATCTGAATGCTAATGTCTCTAGCTAGTCCACATCTTAGGGAAAGCCTGTGGCCCCTGGCCATGTCCTCTGGAGCCTGGGAGAAGCCCAAACTGTGGCACCTCTCATAATTTCCTAGGCTGAATTTGGTTCTGTAGCTTCTGCCCAAGTCAGCAGATGGGTCGCATTCCAGGACTGGACTCTGCCAGGCTGTTCATGTCCAGTGTAGTTAGGCCTTCCAGGAACACCCAAACTATGACACAGGAGCCCTTCCCTGCCTTCTCCCAGCTCGGGACTACCAATAATTTGGAATGGGAAATGCTAGATTTACAAAGAAATATTATTTAGAGTTTGTTAGACTTCATTATGTTTCATTCTTTTTTCCATTTCTTTCTTTCTTTCTTTCTTTCTTTTCTTTTATGAGAAAAACAAGAAAAAAAAATAAAAATAAAAAAATTCTAAAGTCTTAGGAAAGTTGTAACATTTACAAAAGAGATGTTTATATTCCACTGAAAGTCCATTTGGGAGAACAGTCTTCTTTCTGTTACACTGGCAATCTTTTGTTCTATATAAAATATGTTTAATTTTTACTTTTTAAAAGATATTATTTTATTCATTTTATTTATTTATTTTTAAAAGATTTTATTTATTTATTTGACAGAGAGGGAGAGAGAGAGCACAAGCAGGGGAGGTGCAGAGGGAGAGGAAGAAGCAGGCTCCCCACTGAGCCGAGAGCCCAATGAGGGGCTTGATCCCAGGACCCTGAGATCATGACCTGAGTTGAAGGCAGACGCTTAACCAACTGAGCCACCCAGTGATCCCCGAAGATTTTATTTTTAAAATAATCTCTATACCCAATGCAGGGCTTGAACTCACAACCCCGAGATCAAGAGTCACATGCTCTACCCACTAAGCCAATCAGGCAACTTCAGAATCTGTTTTTTAATAAAATTTATTGTAAAGATTTTCTGAAGGAAACAGGGGCCCTGAGGGAAATGTTCAGATAATATACTAGGTGATTTTCTATGCGACACTGTGGGAAATAATTTAGATTTTTTAAAAACACTCAAACTAAAAATATTTCAAGATATACATATTGGCAAATTATTTAGACAAAAACATTACTGGAGCCTAAATAATTTAGAATTAATAATCATTTGAATAGGTACAAAA
The DNA here is from genome assembly GCA_004024625.1 of Mellivora capensis. NCBI lineage: Eukaryota > Metazoa > Chordata > Mammalia > Carnivora > Mustelidae > Mellivora > Mellivora capensis. The sequence goes on along the minus strand of PISX010001432.1, from coordinate 35,240 downwards.
CTAAAAGTAAAGGTATTCCTCAAAAGGAGAATCAAAAATCATCAGGCACGGACACCCCCACAACCTGTGCCAGTCTCCCTCAAACACACATACACACTCACACCCCAAGACACATCCCACATCCCAGATATACCCAGAAACAAACATGCACAAATATCATTAGGAAATCGAAACCATAGACATTTCCAAAGTTATCAGTACAACACTCTCGAGGATACCTGAACTTCATGTTAACTAGTAAATTCAAGCATCGAAGAGCTGGGATGGGAGTGGAAAATGTCTTCCTATTCAGAACCATAAAACAACTAATGTGTATCATGGAACACAGGGCCTTCCTTGATAGTGTTCATTGTTCCATTTATTGCATTTACTTGAAGAAATAGAACAGCATTAAAAATATTCAAGCTTGGGGCGCCTGGGTGGCTCAGTCGTTAAGCGTCTGACTTTGGCTCAGGTCATGATCCCAGGGTCCTGGGATCGAGCCCCATATTCGGCTCCCTGCTCAGTGGGAAGCCTGCTTCTCCCTCTGGCTCTGCAGCTCCCCCTGCTTGTGTTCCCGCTCTTGCTGTGTCTCTGTCAAATAAATAAATAAAAATCTTTAAAAAAAAAAAATATTCAAGCTTTAGGGGCATCTGGTGGGTTTAGTCAGTGCAGCATAGGACTCTTGATCTTGGGGTTGTGAGTTTGAGACTCACATTGCATGTAGTAATTACTTAAAAATAAAATCTTAAAAAAATATATTCAAGGGGTGCCTGGATGGCTCAGTTGGTTAAGCATCTGAGCTGACTGGGTCAGGTCTCAGGGCCAGGTCATGATCTCAGGGCCATGGGATTGAGTCCCATGTGGGACTGCATGTTCAATGCAGAGTCTGCTTCAGTTTCTCTCTCTCCCTCTTCCACTCCCCTCACTCATACTCTCACTTCTATCTAAATAAAATCTGGGAAAAAAAATTTAAAATATTCAAGTTTAGACTAATTTAAATTTGTTTTCCTTATTTGAGCTGAATTGGTGATGCATTCTAAAGTCAAACATAGAATAATTGTAGAAATTGGTGTGACTTCTCCACCTGCTTAACAAAGAGAGTTGAGAGTAAAATAATTTTTGAACTATATGGCAATATGATACTCCAATCCAATTTTCATTTCAAAACTGAAATCCCTTTATAATATTTTCAAATAATAAATGTGTTGCATAGTCATTGTATGAAGTCCAAGCAATAAAAGTAAGGCTTTACTAGAAAATCAAAATCACCTGTAATTCCACTCAATGGGGAATATTTATTTAACTATGAATGTCAGGGTACGTGGTGGCACAGTCAGTTAAGTGCCTGACACTTTGTTTCTGCCCCGGCTGTGATCTCAGTATCGTGAAACTGAGCCCAGTGCCAGGCTCCATGCTCAGTGCAGAGTCTGATTAGGACTCTTTCTTCCTTTCCCTCTACCCCTCCACCCACCTCTAAAATGAATAAAATCTTTTTTTAAAATGTGATGTAAATTTGTGTGTAAATCAAGACTTCTTCTACCACTGTTGGTTCTTGCAACATGAAGGGCTGATGTGGACACTCTCTTGGCTAAGATATAATAAACAAAATAAATGACTGCCACACAAATAAATTGTGTTTTTAAAAGTAGATAATTGAGCCAAGAGGGAAGAAAAGAAAATTCTCTGGTAGCTGGAGTTATAAGGTTGGGCTGATGGAACAATTACCTAGAGAATGGGGGTTGTGGTATAAACCTCACATGGAGACAAAAGACGTGGCTTTAGGTCCACTCAAGAAGAATATCTGGAATTCAGAGGGTAGATTAAGGAAAAGCTCTTGCAAAGTTGCTTAGTCCATAAAAATGACACTAACAAGAGCTCCAACAAGGAAAAAGGTCAAGGTATTTTGTAATATTCAAGGCTTTGGATCTGAAAGAAAAAGAAACATCTCTTCTGAGAAATTAAACCAAGCCTGAGTGTAGGATTGAATCATATAGTCATAGCACAAGAATTCTCAGCTGACACAGTAACAAAAAGTTGGGCAAGAAAAAGTAAATTTGCTCAAGGCCCATAAAAATGCTGGGACCCTTACAGAACCAAAAATTAACCCACATATTGGGACAAATCCATAACCTAGGGTACCTAGGACTCCCACTGAAAGGATCATCACTGCTTAAGATGAGCTCATAATAAAAGATGAGCTCATAATAAAAAATTACAAACCATGTGAGGAAATGAGGATGAATCAAAAGACTCGATAAGCAACAAAATCATAGAACTATCAATAATGGAACACTGTGAAATCAACTAGAAATGTTACTATGTTTAAAATGATTACAGAGGCAAAAGAAGGAATTGAAACAATGGAACAAGAGGACAATATGAACAGAAAATAAGCAGATTTGAACCAAGACCACTTTTACTCTTGGAAATAAATGATTAATTCATTCAAATTAAAAACTCAATGAATAAATCATCATGTAAAATGGTCAACTGGAAATACAGATCTGAATAAACCTCCTATAATGCAAAACAGAGATAACATGATGGAAATATAAGAGAATTTATGAGACACTGAAGACAGAATGAGAAGTTCTAATATATACTTCCAAGAGGCATTCCAGAAAGAAATTTGTGGAGACATTTGCAGGGATAATGGGAGAAGAAAAATACTGTTACAATTCACATGTTCTATGGTTGTTTTATGTAGAAAACCTAAAATTAGCCACACAGAAATTATTAGCACTGGTAAAAGTATAGCAATATAGACATAAAATCAATACACATTTTTCTGGAAATGTGCATGTATTCTTTTACCTTTTCAATTTAATCAGCATAAAGTTAACAAAAAGTATCTCCTTATCCTTTTTACCTCTGGTATATCCAAACTTATGACACCTTTATCAGTTTAATGAAATTTATATGTGACTTTTCTCTTTCTCTTGAATAGTCACACCAGCGTTTATCTACTTTCTTAATTTTTTCAAAGAACAATATTTTGGCTTCCTTGAGCCTCTCTATTATTTAATGTGATTTCTGTTTAATTAATCTATTATTTATATGATGGTTATTTAATTGGTTTCTGCTCTTTATAGTGTTTTTTATTCTACTTCCTTTGTATGGTGTTTTTTATTATTCTTCTTTAACTTTCAAACTTGGAAACACAGCTATTTCATTTTCAACCTTTAAATATTGAGGCTATATATTTTTCTCAGAGTACCATTTTCCTGTATCTAACACTGTATCTTTTGTATTACAAGTGAGATGGGAGAAAAGACACATACATATAAAAACAAACACTGATAAGATACATAAGATAATTAGAACTTATACCCCTTCATCATATCATATACAAAAATCAATGCTAGATGAATTAATAAACTATATATAAAATACAAAACTATAAATATGGGAGAATACTTTTATGATCTCAGTGATACAAACATTTTCCTATATAAGAAATAAAAATGAAAACCACAGAGAAAAAATTAACAAATTTGGCTACATTAAAAATAACAATATCCATTTTATCAAAAGCCACCATAATGAGAATGAAGTGACCAGCCACAGACTGGAAAGAGATGTGTCAAATATATATATATATATATATATATATATATATTTTTTTTTTTTTTTTTTTAAAGATTTTCTTTACTTACTTGATAGAGAGAGAGTAAGAGAGAGAAAACATGAGAGGGGAGAAAGTCAGACTCCCCATGGAGCTGGGAGCCCCTTGTGGGACTTGATCCCAGGACTCCAGGATCATGACCTGAGCTGAGGGCAGTCACCTAACCAACTGAGCCACCCAGGCACCCTCAAATATATTTTTATATACAAACATACTCGCTAAATATATAACTGTCAAGTGATTAGTATCCTGAATATGTAAAGAATTCTTATAAATCAGTAAGCAAAAAACAAAAAAAAATTTTTTTTAAAGACCAAAGGAATTACACAAGCATTTTATAAAAAATATAAATGGCCAATAAACATATAAAATGTCCCTTAGTCTCATTAACAATCAGAAAAATACAAATTAATTCTACTATGAAGAACTATTACATATCCATAAAACTGGCAAATACTCAAGTCTAAAACTATCAGGCATCTGGCAGTGATGTGCGGCAAGGCAATTTGTCACATAGTACTGATGGGAAGGTAAATTAGTACAGTCATTTTGGAAACCAATTTTGCTTTATGGAGATGTCCGTACTCCATCACCTAGCAATTCCACTCCTAAGTATAAACTCTAGAGAAACTATTGATTTCCAGGAGGCATTTATGAAAATGCTTAAGGTAGCATTATGCCTACTAGTAAACAACTAGAAATAAGCCAATGTCCATTAGCAGTAAAATGGGTAAAACGTGGGTGATGGAATACAATACAGTAATGATTAGGAATAAATTATAGCTATACTCAACAACATAGTAGGATCCCAGGAACATAATTTTGAGTGGAAAAAACAAATTGAAAAATATATACACCTTTAGCTCACTGATACAAACGTTTTAAAACATGTGTAACAATATGCTTTTCTTGGTACAAAGAAAAAAAAGAAATGATAAATCTTAAATTTAGGGGACGCCTGGGTGGCTCAGTTGGTTAAGCGGCTGCCTTCGGCTCAGGTCATGATCCCAGCGTCCTGGGATCGAGTCCCACATCGGGCTCCTTGCTTGGCAGGGAGCCTGCTTCTCCCTCTGCCTCTGCCTGCCACTCTGTCTGCCTGTGCTCGCTCGCTCTCCCTCTCTCTCTGACAAATAAATAAATTTTTTAAAAAAATCTTAAATTTAGGATAATAGTGGTCTCTGGCAGGAGAGGAAATAAATAGGGTCATTAACAGACATTCATGGGAAGACTTATTAAAAGATGTACTTGAGCCAGAAGGAAAATGAACCCAGAAAAAAAAAAAAAGTGAGAAACATGGAGGAGAGGTAAGCAAAGAAACTGGCAGACCTCTTATAAAACTAAAAACACAGGTGGAGGCACCTGGATGGCTCTGTTGGTTAAGTGTCTGACTCCTGATTTTTGTTCAGGTCATGATCCCAGGGTCATGAGATCGAGCCTGGCTTCAGGCTCCGAACTGGATGTGGAGCCTGCTTAAGATTCTCTCTCTCACTCTCTCTCTCTCTCAAAAAAGAGGAGTCTCTCTCCCTCTCTTCTGCCCGGCCCCCACTAAAAAAATTAAAATTAAAATTAAAAAAGAAAAACAGAGGTGGATCTATATTTTGTGGGACCTAAAGTTTGCTTAATTTGGGGAACCCATTTTAAGAAATGAATATTAAAGGTTCAATAGAAAATTAGGTACAAAAGTTTACATTTCCAGGATACCCGGCTGGCTGGGTCAGTGGAGGATCCAGCTCTTGATTCTGGGATTATGAATTCCAGCCCCACATTGGATGTAGAGATTACTTAAAATATTTTTTTAAAAGGTCCACATTTCCTTAGAATGAGAACAGAAATCACAACAAATAAAGGGGAGGCAAACCATAAAGCAGACTCTTGGTTACAGAGAACAAACTGAGGGTTGTTGGAGGGGAGGCGGGTGGGGGGGTCTAAATGGGTGATGGGCATTAAGGGGGCACTTGTGATGAGTACTGGGTTTATATAAGTGATGAATCAACTAAATTCTACACCTGAAACTAATATTATGCTGCATCTTAATATTAAGTGCATGTTAACTAACTGCAATTTAAATAAAAACTTGAAACTAAAAAATAAGTAAAAAAAAAATTGCAGCTAAATCCTACAAAAACTCAAAAAATCCAGGAATGTAATGCAACCTTTAATTATTTAATTAGATTATTATTTATTTTTATTATAGTTTCACCTGCTCTGTAATATATTTCATTCCCTACCATTTTCGCCTGCATACCCTTTTCTCATCTCCTAATGTAATAATGACTTTTAAATATAAACTTTATATATAAAGAGGTAGAAAGACACACATAAAGAGGTAGGAAGACACATTCGTCTTTTTTTTTTTTCTCTCCTTTAAAGCTTTTATTTGTTTATTTGACAGAGAGAGACACAGCGCGAGAAGGAACACAAGCAGGGGGAGTGGGAGAGGGAGAAGCAGAGAGCCCGAGGTGGGGCTGGATCCCAGAACCGCAGGATCATAATCTGAGCTGAAGGCAGGACACTTAACCAACAGAGCTTAATGGAGATTAACTTAACGACTGAGCCGCCCAGACACCCCGATCCATTGGTCTTCTAACACAGTTGGTCAAAACTTGTTCTTTAAAAAAAAAAAAAATCAGTCACAGTTTAGAAAACTTTATTTTAGCTTCACATGCATTGCTGGTAGTGGAGGGAGGCCTGGGATAACTCCAGCCGGTGGATCTCCCTGTCACAGCAAGCTCTTCATGTCGGCTGGCTTTCACCGCACCCAGGACCCCTCCCACCCCCACCTTGCTGGGGCGCGGGCTATGCCAGGTCACGTGACCTTCAAGCAGCCGTGGGCAGAGCCTCAGTCCCAGTCTTCTCACCTCAGAAGGTGCTGATGCTCCAGGGAATCCACAGAAGGCGGGCTATCACTGGGGACTCTGGTCCAACGCCCACCCCCTTCTCCTGCAGCTCCAAGACTACCCCGGGAGGAGAAAAAGGCCCTCCAGACTAGCAGGACTCCGTTCCTCCACTATCTTGGGGAGCCACTTCTTCCTGGTATCAGAGTAGGGAGGAGGGTTCATCAAGTTAAGGGGCTGCAGCTGAAATATTAGCTTCAGGGTAAAGCAGCAGGTAGCAGGAAACACGGAAAATATTACTAACAAGAACAGCAGTAATAGTCATGATCCTTAGAGGAACTATTACTTCCTATTCATAGATCTATGGAAAGGAGAAGTTCTCTAATCTCCACAAGTGATAATACAAGAACACTCCTAACTTTTCTCTGCTTCCTTAACCACTGCACCCACAGGCAGGAGAATGGGAAAGTTTGGGAGGCACACCTCACCGTGCTTGGTTCAGCCCTGCTACTCTCTCTCCTTTCCGGTCTGCTGCTTCCACCAAAGGAACATTCTGGTCTGCCTGGATCCAGGTGGTGAATAACCCACCTTATTAGGGAGACCTGCTGCTGTCTCGCTGTGCCATCAGGGGCTAAGTCCATCTAGTTCAGGAATAAAGTATCAGCAAGCCCATCTGACCACAGATCTAAAATCACTTTCTCCAATCAGCTTTATCTGAAATAAAACTAATATTGCATTTTGATCTCCCACCTCTAATTCCTGCCTTTCTTCCCCTCTTTCTCCGTATTGGTTCTGAATTTCAGAGAGGAAGAGAAGCACTACATACCAGATACCCTACAACCCTAATAATAAAGACTAATTTGTGGACACTTTTAAAAATAGATGAAGCTAATAAACTAGACAACAATAACACGGGAGAAGAGAGAACAGAGCTATTGAGTAAATGCAATGCCTCGTAAGTCAAATGCAACATACTCAAAATTTAAGGGTAACGTCTAATAGAAATAGAATATACATCTTCCAGGATGCTGAAGAAGGAAAAAGAGAAGAAAATCAATCCAATCGGAATCAGAAAAAACCTAAATAACAAGGAAAAAATGGTAAATAGAACACATAAGATGGTAGAAATAAATCCAGTGATCAGCAATCCTAATGGAAGTAAACACTGAATTCAGCTGTTAAAAAGCAGAAATTATCTGAATTGAAATACAAATTCTATACGTATTTCTATATACGTATAGAATTGTATATACGTATATATATCTGTATATATATACGTATAGAATTGTATAGAATACAAATTCTATACGTTTTGCAAGCATAAAACACAACAATGCCCAAAATTTGAAGTAAAATTATGGGGAAAAAATACCAAATACTAAACAAATAAAGGCAGAAAACAATACTAATCAGATGAAATAGAATTTAAGACAATGAGGGCGCTGGCTGGTTCAGTCGGTAGAGCATGTGACTCTCGATCTCAGAGTTTTAAGTTTGAGCCCCACATTGGGTGTAGAGATTATTTACATTATTATTATTATTATTTAAAAATAAAATCTTAATGAAAAATAATTTAAGGCAATAATATTAGGTATTAAAAGGAGCTACCATTGGGGTGCCTGGCTGGCTCAGTTCGTAGAGCATGGACTCTTGATCTCGGGGTCGTGAGTTCAAGTCCCACGCTGGACATGGAGGCTACTTAAAAAAAGGGGGGGGGCTATCATTTAACAATAAAAAAAACAATTACCAAAAAATTATAATCCTGACTTGCATGCACCCAAAAATATAGTCTTAAATATATATAAAGGTAAATAATGATACATATACTAAGGGAATTATTAAATCCCCCCATCATGGTAGGTATTTTTTTAAAAAAGATTTTATTTATTTATTTGAGAGAGAAAGAGAGACAGCACAAGCAGGGGGAGGGGCAGAGAGACAAGCCAAGTCCCGGCTGAGCAGGGAGCCTGACCCAGGGCTCAATGCCAGAATCCCGAGATCATGACCTGATTGTGGTTGGTATTTTTAACACATCTCTCAGGAACTGATATAGAAAGCTTACAAATAATTAGGAAATATAAAGTATCTCAAACAACACAATTAATAAGCTTGCTCTAACATATGCAGAATCCTGCCCCCAATAATTAGAGAAAACAGAAAATTACTAGAGAGTGACACACTCCAGTCACAACAAATACCAAAGAATTCATTTCATATCACATTCACATCATATCACATAGCACATTTCATATCACAATGCAATATCATCAGAAATTTAAAAACCAACAAAGCAATTTAGAAATGTTATCGTTTTTTTTTAAAGATTTTATTTATTTATTTGACAGAGATCACAAGTAGGCAGAGAGGCAGGCAGAGATAGAGGAGGAAGCAGGCTCCCTGCCGAGCAGAGAGCCCGATGTGGGGCTCGATCCCAGGACCCTGAGACCATGACCTGAGCTGAAGGCAGAGGCTTTAACCCACTGAGCCACCCAGGCGCCCCTAGAAATTTTATCGCTTTAAAAACTAAAAAGCATTGGGACGCCTGGGTGGCTCAATTGGTTAAGCGGCTGCCTTCAGCTCAGGTCATGACCCCAGTGTCCTGAGATCAAGTCCCACATTGGGCTCCTTGCTCGGCAGGGAGCCTGCTTCTCTCCCTCTGCCTCCGCTCACTCTCTCTCTCTCTCTGACAAATAAGTAAAATCTTTAACAAAAAAAAAAACTAAAAAGCATTTTAAGATAGATTGATTGATCAATCAACCGATAAAATATATGAAAGGACAACTAGACACATAGAGAAGAGATGATAGAATCACACATAAAAACATTTAATAATACATTATTTAATAATACATTGGGTATCCCTTTCCATGTTGATAACTATAGATCCATACCATCATTTTAACAATGACATAGTACTTTGCTGTCTGAATGAACCATAACGTGTTTGTTGTGGAACCATTTATGAGTCAAACTCTTGGTTATGTGGCAGAGATGGCAGTTTGTCCCCAAGACCCCTTCTTCTCTTCTTCCCTCATAACAAGACTCTTAGTTTTTACCTGGCAGGTGCTGTCTAGAATAAAGCCTTATTGCCCAGGTTGCTTTGCTGGTGGGTGTGGCCATGTGACCAAACGAAAGTATCATGTTCAACTTTCTGGATGTATTCTTGGAAAGAACGGTGCCCTTCTTCCTTCCTATCTTCCTCGTATTATCTTTATACCCTACTTCCTGTGTGTATGGATGAAACATTTGGAGATCGATTAGTTATCTTGGACCACAAGGTAGAGTCCTCATGTTTACAAGATTGTAGACGCAAGATAGAATGAACCTGTGTCACTGTTAATCATGGAGTTGCAATGTGGATTGCTTATCTCAACATTTGCATGGCGAGAAAATAAATATCTCCCTTATTTAAGCTTTATTATTTGGGATTTCCCTGAATAACATGTTTTCCCAAATATTTTGCTGTAATGATCAGCTGCTATAAGCATTCCTCTGTGCCTATATTTCCCTATTTCTTGTAATGGAATGGATAAGTCATGGGCTATATCCTTATATCTGTTTTTTAAAAGATTGTATTTATTTATTTGAGAGAGAGAGCGTAGGGAGGGAGGGGCAGAGGGAGAGAGGGAACCTCAAGCAGACCCCCTCCTGAGCATGGAGCCAGACGTCGGGCTTGATCTCACCACCCTGAGATCATGACCTGAGCCTAAATCAAGAGTTGGATGCTTAACTGGGTGAGCCAACCAGGTGCCCCTGGGATATATCCTATTGAAGGTTTTTCAGATGTATTGCTAAATTTCACTAATATTCACTTTGTCAATCAGATGGGCCAAAAATATAGTCGTACTTTGAGATTACTGAAATGGTTAGACATTTTAAAAAAACTGTCATTTGTGTTTATCCTATGTTGCTTTTGTAAGTTCCTTAACCATTTTTCTATCAAAGCATTCTTTTTCTTATGGATTATAGAAGACTATATATTGAATATTTAACCCTTTGTCTCACATATTATAAATATTTTCTTCAGTCAGTTCATTGTTGTTAAACACTGATTGTGGTATTTTTATGTGGAATTTTTCTTAAGGATTTTATTTGTTTATTTGATAGAGAGAACACAAGTAAGCAGAGTAGCAGGTAGAGGGAGAGAGAAGCAGGCTCTCTGCTGAGCAGGGAGCCCAATGCAGGGCTCGATCCCAGGACCCTGGGATCACAACCTGAGCTGAAAGGCAGCCGCTTAACCAACTGAGCCACCCAGGGGCCCTTTTATGTGGAATTTTTAAAGTTTATCAGGACTTCACTTTCTGTCTTTGGTATCAGTTTTAGAAAGTTGTCTCTTCTTATAGACTGTAGGAATATTTGCCTATATGATACCTATAATACTTCTATGTGTTGTTTTATTTTTATTTGACTTATTTAGAAATTATTAACCCATCTGGCATTGATTTTGTTATATTGTAGGGATACAAATTTTTCTTTTCCCAAGTGATTAACCAAACCTCTCACCTTTTATTAAATCAGTCATCCTTTATCCCCTGATACAAAATGCCATTTCTAGGAAAAACTAAATTCTCCTTACATACGAGGATCACTTATGAACTTTCAGTTCTGTTCTATTCGTCTATATATCTATTTCTTTATCAGTGCCATAACTTAATCTAGCTTTTAAATATTTGTATAATAGTTGACATGGTATCTCCTTCCTAATAAATCTTTAAAAATTTTTCAAAATGAACTTTGTGCCTTTTTTTTACATTCTGACAAAACGACAAAAGAAAAATTCTACTAAATTGGAACTTACATTTGAATTTCATCATAGTTTTAGACTGATTTGCAATCACTGGACCCATTTTCATGATTGACTCATCAATATGATATTGCTATGACACCAATATTTTTTATTTTCAAATGAAGTCACTTTGATCTTCTTCTGAGATGTTATTGGACCCTGGAAATTAACTAGCTCATGAAGCCTCTTGCGTGAGAGTAGTAAAAGTAGTAAAAGAGAGTAAAGTAGTAAAAAGAGAGTAGTAAAGTCGTAAAAGCAGCCTTTGCCTCCAGTGTGCTAATATTCCACTAAAGGTCATTAAGATTGCATTGAATTGACACGAAATCATGTAAAACAGAAATAAAACTCTCCATAACTTTATGATTCTAAATACACCACCTGGTACTTACATCTTGCAAAGCTGGCTGGAATGACAAATGACAGTCAGAGCAGAGTGGGATGGATCTGGAACGGTAAAGCATGGGGTAAAAAGCATTGCAGATGGCAGCAGTAGCATTTGGATGGAGCAAGGTAAATTATGAGGTAGATTCCCATGTGTTCTAGGCTAGCAAAGATAATATGAATGCACAATAATTTTTAAAAAGGGAAATTAGGGAGAAGGGACCAACTGTTAGAAAATCTTTCAACATGGATCAGTAATATGGATTTCACAAGAGCAAAATTTTGACTTACAGTTTCTGAAAATGGGAGCGAAAAACCAAAACGGTGCTTAAGAAAGTTCATTCTTGCTCCAATGAGCTCATAAGTGTGGACTAAGAAGGTGATTGATTAACAGACTGTTAAGGAAAGGGGCACAACAATTTATTTTGGAATATAATTTATTTACTCGATAATTTCTGCCTAGCACTGTGTTAGCACTAAAGTGACTTTGTTTGCGCCCCAACATCTACTTTTACAAGGCCCTCATGATGGATGTCTAATAACACCACTTACGAAGAGGGAGACATTCCCCAGGTACTTCTGTACTTTGCTCAACAGAAATTTAGCTGCCCAAGTGGATGTCTGATTGATGTTATTCAATGATTAATGCAGCAAACTCCCTACTTTCTCCTCTGCAGCAGAAATCTCCATTTAACCCCTTGGGATATGTAAGTGCCTCATCTCTTAAGAAACTACAGGGAGATTAGGGAGAAGGGAAGGCCTTGCAAAGCAATTAGGATGCGGCAGTTGAATCCATCCTCCCCCTTATTGGAAAGCAGCTCTGACCAAGGTACTGCTTTTTAAAATAAACTTTACCTCCAAAGGAGTTTGCAAGAAAATCTGAAGAAATATAAGAGGGATAAATCAAACAGCCTTTAGGACAACTTCTGGGTTTTTTTGTTTGTTTGTTTTGTTTTGTTTTCTTTCAGGGCCTTGAGTCCAACAGCAGAAAATCTCCCTGAAATAAGCATTTCTAAGTGCATCGGAGATGCTTTCCAGTCTGCAAAAGCCACTTTCTTGTAGCATGAATATTTTATTTTTTTCTCATCATGTAACTGACATCTACATGATGCAAAGCAAAATACTTTCGGTTCTTGTTGTTACTGCTGTTTACAACTGGAAGAGTTCTCTGGAGTTGGATCCATCCTACAAAAGCGAGCTGCGAAAAAGGTACTTCTTCTTGTGCCTTTAATTCCTCTTCACTTTCCCTTTGCCTTAATTAACAGTAGTGACATGAGACAGTATGAGAAAAGATGAAAAAGTGCTGCATGTTAAGTATGGGCTGGTTTGGGGGTTTTGTTTTCAAAATGTACATTTAACTGTTGTTTTCATTTTTTTTCCAAATATTTTATTTATTTATTTATTTGACAAAGATCACAAGTAGGCAGAGAGGCAGGCAGAGAGAGAGAGGAGGAAGCAGGCTCCCTGCTGAGCAGAGAGCCCAATGCGGGGCTCCATCCAAGGACCCTGAGATCATGACCTGAGCCGAAGGCAGAGGCTTAACCCACTGAGCAACCCAGGCACCCTACCTGTTGTTTTTAAAGCCCAGTTCCCTCTCAGACCTGGTGTGCCCACCTGTCCCTAAGCATCTTCTTTGGACCTCAGGGGCACCTTCATCTCCTTAGTCAACTATTACGGAAGAGTTTCCCCACTAGGAATGTCACGGGGGAGAAAAGGGAAACAGGGACTGAGGATACCCCTAATCCTATTCCTGTTCTTGGAAAAAGCCCATCTGTTGTGGTTCCCAGAAGATTTAGGAATATTGAAACAAAATATTTAATTAAAGTAAAAATTATTTTCTCCATTAGCTATACATTTTTATATAAATAATAAATGTTCATGGCAACAACCGATCAAACAAAAGAATAAACAAAACAGAGCAAAAACAAAACTAAGAAGAAAGAAAGCAAGCAAAGAAATGGAATGGGACAGAATAATAAACTAATAAAAAGTTCTATTCTTCTACTTCCTGTGGTTTTTCCAGAGCATAGACATAAAATATTTATTTTAGACAAATGGGATTATATTATATATGCTCTCTAACTTGGGTTTGTTTTTTTTTCCCACAAAACAGTTTATTTTGGACTTCTTTCTAGTAGCATATGTAACTCCTTCCTTCCTATGAACATCTGCTGGCAAGCACATACCAGACAGCCAGATTCTTACGGATTCTTATGGACAGGTCTTCGGCGGATTTTGGCTATGACAAATGATATGACAATGATTTTTCTTCTCTTACAGATTTTATTTATTTGTCAGAGACAGAGAGAGAGTGAGCTCAAGCAGGGGGAGTGGCAGAGGGAGAAGCAGACTCTTCCCTGAGCAAGACACGGGACTCAATCCCAGGACCCTGGGATCATGACCTGAGCCGAAGGCAGCCACCCAGCCGACTGAGTCACCCAGGCGCCCCGACCATGATTATTCTTGTTCACATGTGTAAAAAACTATGAATATCTCAATGGAATTGGAAGGTCAAAAGATGTGTAATTTACATTTAAAAGTAAAATTTACATGTTAACATGTAATACATCCTGCCAAGTCACTCTTGAAAAAGGTTGTATCAATTTACACTCCTACTGATGGTACCTGAGACTGCAGATGTCTCATGCCTAAAACAACTATTTTCATCCCTGGCAATATGAAATAAAAGAATTCACTTCTCAGTTTTAGAACTTTTCATTTCTTCAATTAAAACTGAGCTTGAACTTTGTATATATTTATCAATCAGTTTTTTCACTGCAAATAAACCATTCATTGTTTTTCAATGGACTTGTTTACCTTTGTATCGACATGTAAGAACATTTAACTTAAGGAAATTAACACCTTGTCATGTGTATTAAAATGTTTTTCCAAGACTGTGTAATAAACATTCTACATTAAAAGGATATTCCAAGTTTTACAAGCAGACCCCTTATCCAGGGCAAATTTGATTTAAAATCATTTCTATTTAACTCTCTCGCTAGGGAAACTGGATTTAATCATTTTTTCCAAAGGAAGTGCATTCTCCTATTTGATTTAATCTTAAAATAGTTGTTTGATATAACTTTAAAATAATCATTACCTCAAAGATAGATTTATGTTTCAGAAAGAAGCAAAAATAAAGAACAATGAAAAATCAAAGAATGATAACCATCTTCATACCTCATTGAAATCTTTTTCTCCTTTTTAAAAGATTTACTTATTTATTTTAGAGAGAGAGAGAGCACAAACAGGAGGAGCAGGAGAGGGAGAATGTCAAGCAGATTCCACACTGAGTGGGGAGCTTAACCTGGGGCTCGATCCCACTACCCCGAGATCAGGACCTAAGCTCCTAAGCTGAAACCAAGAGTCAGACAGACACTTAACCACTGTACCACCCAGGCGCCCCTCATGAAATCTTTAGAATAAAAGAAATTAAGAATATAAGGCATAGAATATTCATGACGAACTGTCCTTAATTACTTCACCAAATTTTTTCCCCTATCTTTCTATTGCAATTCTCTCTTTGGAGGATGTATTCCAGACTCCCTCTCTTTATCCATGTCTCCTACCTTTCCAAAATTATCACACATATCCTTGGGAATTTCATTTTTTTTTTGAGGGAAATAATGCTTGACTTAAAAGTTAATCACTTAGATTCCATACACAACTTTATCGGAACTCAGATCACCAGGCAGGCAGTCCATCAACCTCACTTGACTTAACTAATGCTCATCAGAGTGTTATCTCTGGGAATTTGGGCATAATGACACTGCATGAAGTAGTCTAAATTCTCAAGGTTAGGGACTGGGTGGCTCAGTGGGTTAAGCATCTGACTTCAGTTTAGATCATGATCCCAGGGTCCTGGGATCGAGCCCCCCATTGGGCTCTCTGCACAGCAGGGAGCCTGTGTCTCCCTCTCCCTCTGCCTCTGCTGCTCCCTCTGCTTGTGCTCTCTCCCTCTCTGTCCAATAAACAAATAAAATCTTTTAAAAAAAATACCGAAGGCTAATTTACGTAAAATGAAATTCTTTAATTTTTCTCAGTTTCCGAGAATCTTATCGTTCTACGATTTAACCCCTAAAATTCTATGAACTTACGACTCTAGGATTTTATATGGAGATAACTATTAACCTATGTGTGCAAACCACCGTTTCAAGTTCCAAGTGGTTTTTAATACTCATTTGTTTGTTTTCCAGTCATTTGACTGACTTTAAGAAATAAATTATGCCTTGGATGAGTCTATCGAATTGCAAGCATCATAATGAACTGACTAAATTAAAATCAGACAAAACTAAAGGGAGGTAGAGAAAATAACATGCTGGAGGCTAACATTTTTTGTTTATTTTTAAATACAATGAAGTGAAGGTTATTGAAAGCATTTCATTGAATACTTTTATTTATCATACACAATATTATTGTTATCTTACTGATATTTATTTTTCTATTTTTTGTTTCTGTTTGGGCAAGGGATATCAGTGTATTTTGTTTTTGTTTTGTCTAAGCAAAGGGAAAAAGAGAGGACATATCAGAAGACAGGCAGACTTTTGGCCCACAGATTATCTGGATGTGGTAACATATACGTACCTTCCCATTCATTACACCAATATTTACTGAACACCTACTGAGATTAAGTTGAGTAGGAACTGAATTAAAAGCATTTGAAACCTGAGTCAAGGCTGTGTGAACCTTTTTTTTTTTTTTTAATTTATTTGACAGAGATCACAGGTAGGCAGAGAGAGCGGAAGGGAAGCAGGCTCCCCGCCGAGCAGAGAGCCTGATGTGGGGCTCCATCCCAAGACCCTGGGATCATGACCTGAGCCATAGGCAGAGGCTTTAACCCACTGAGCCACCCAGGTGCCCCTGTGTGAACCTTTTTAAAGCCTCAGGTATTCACTGAGCTGAGAACCTGCTCAGAAATCCCAAGTCAGTCTACCCCAAAATAAATTCAAATTTTAGTTACGGTAATAACAGTTGTGGAACTAGAACTAAATTGTTCGATGACTGCATTTCTTTAAAAATTCCTTTATATTACATTTTCATGTGTTCATAAGACAAAGGTGGTTTGGGGGGTGGAATGTCAGTACTGCTCATTTAATAAAGCTTTTACTTTCATATGTAACAGAATTATTATTGATTGTCACCCTTGTTGTTCTCCAAGGATAAATTCTTTTTTTTTTTTTAAAGATTTTATTCATTTATTTGACAGAGAGAGATCACAAGCAGGCAGAGAGGCAGGCGGAGAGAGAGAGGGGGAAGCAGGCTCCTGCCGAGCAGAGAGCCTGATGCGGGACTCGATCCCAGGACCCTGAGATCATGACCTGAGCCGAAGGCAGCGGCTTAACCCACTGAGCCACCCAGGTGCCCCCAAGGATAAATTCTTGAAGCTGGAGGGCTGCCAGTTCACTGCATGCTGGCATGAGCTAGGGCACTGGGGCTTGGTGACTGAATTACCCAACTTAATAGGCAAGGTGGGTGGCAAACAGGAGGACTTGAGGGAACATCCTGGGGGCAGGAGTATCAGGTGAGTCTCCTGCTGAGTCTGTGTTGCAGAACATATCCATATAGGTGACTTCGGATCGCTGGGGACTTGGGGGCAGGGGTGGGGTCAGAGATGTTCGACAAGGTGAGGGGTGGAACTTTACATAGTGTGGGGCTTTATGATGCCACCTCGGATCTTCTTTAAGGACTGAGGACTGATTGTATTTCTTGTGGAAGCCAGTGAATAGAAAAGATGAGGTCAAGATCGGTTCCAGGTAAAAACAACGCAATACAGATGAAGAGGAGAGGAAATGCCTCCGTAACATACACTGAAAATTAAAAATAAAAAACCCAGGAGAATTATATGTCAAATGCTTTGCCATTTGGTTATGCCGGGGGTTGCTATTGGGCCCATGGGACACTGCTCAAGGCACAGTGGCCTGCCTCTCTAGAATAGCAATCAGAATTTTCTACAAACACATTCAGGGATTAAATCTTTCCAAAGCAGACCGCTATGGGTGGCTTATTAAAAGAAATTACACACACATAATCCTCCACAGAATTTTAAGTTTTGAGGGAGCCCAAAGCCAAATGATCGTGTTTTTTAAGTTGAGAGTTTTTTTTCTTTTGCAAAACACATAATAAATTCTTAAAAGCCTATTTAATTTTCCTAGTCAGATTTTAAAGGAAAAAAAAAACCCGAGTGTTTCCATACAGTGCCTCCTCCATTATCAGATATTTCAGGGATATTCACACTGTTCTCTTCTCAGTCATCTAGACAGCAAATCTCTTTGAACGGGTGTCTAACCCTAATACGGGGGAGAGTAGGTTGTCTTTAAGCTGCTCAGTCCTTAATGTCAGTAACTTTCCTCTACAGGGCTGTGGTCACTGGGAATGCCCAGGTCTCTACAGGCTTCAAGGAAAAGTAACCTCAGTTGGTAAGAAATTTCTGATTCCAGAAGCGCTTGTTCGTTCGCAGATTGTGCGATTTGCGTGATTTGCATGCTATTCCGGGACGTTGGAAATGCCTCCCTGATTTCTATCATGAAGGGGGAAGAAATTAGATGATGACAGAATGTATGGGAAAACTCTTTATAAGGCAGCAACAAAATATAGTTCTCTAGTCTCAAAGGCAGACACAGTGAACAAAACCATTCCTGAAAGAGCCACGAGGCAAAGGAAAAGTATTTGGTTATGAAACTGGAATTATTAATAATGAGGTACAACGATACACCAAATACCATAAAGATTCATCTTCTTGTATAAATTGAGGTGCTGATATTATTTTTTTTGAGAGAGAAAGTGAGGGCATGCACATGCACATCCATGAGCAGTGGGGGAGGGGCAGAAGGAGAGAGGGAATCTTGAGCAGGTTTCATGGTCAGTGTGAAGCCTGACACGGGGCTCCTGGGGATCAATTTCACGACCCTGAGATCATAACCTGAGCTGAAATCAAGAGTGGCATGCTCAACCTACTGAGCCATCCAGGAGCCCCATAATTTTAAAAGGCTCAATTGGACTTACATGATCTTTTAAAAGACTCAATTTGTTTTTGAATATTGCCGGTCTCCCATTCGCCCCTCTCTCCGTGTCTCCCTGAGACACAGCAGGTGCACAATGGACCTTCTCCTTCTGTCTTCCCGCCCTGAACCATTCTTTCATCTCCTCCACCCCTATCTCTCTGTACTTCACTCAAGGTGGTTTCCTCAACTATATCTTCCACTGCGTTAATTTTCTCTTCTGATGTGTCTAATATGGTAATTTAACTTATTCAGTGAAATTGTAATAACTGCAATTTCCATTGTCGGACTTTCCATTTCTTTCCAAATCTGCCTATTCTTTATTTCCGTGGCACTTTGTTGTTTTGTTGCATGTCCAGTGCTTTTTAAAGATCTGTTTGCTCATTCTATTTCTTTTTTAGTGTCAGATTTTGTCATCTGTAGTTGTTTTGGAGCTGATTTTTGCCACTGATAACTCTACCATAAAGTAGCATTCCTTATGTACTTTGTAACATTTTGTTGTGGTGGTTATGAGTTCATCTTCCATGGGTTCAGTTGCTTTTCCGAGAGAGGTTTCTGGTATGGACTAAACCATGTCCCCTCCCCAAACTCATATATGTTGTAGCCTTAACCCCCAATGGGACTGTTTTTAGACATACAACCATTAAGGAGGTGATTTTTTTTTTAATTAAAAAAAAAATCTCTATAACCAACATGGGGCTTGAACTCAAACCCCAAGATCAGAGTTGCACGCTAGACCATCTGAGCCAGGATGTCCCTTAAAGAGGTGATTAACATCAAATAAGGTCATAAGAGTAATCTGATATGACTAATGATGTCCTTATAAGATGTGGAAGAGACACAGAGGAGCCTGGGTGGCTCAGTTAAGAATCCAACTCTTGATTTGGCTCAGGTCATGATCTCAGGGTCTTTAGATCAAGCCCTGCTTTAGACTCTCTCCCATTCCTTCTGCCACCTTCATCTAAAAAAAAAAAAAAAAGATGCAAGATACACCAAGGATGTACACACACAGAAGGCAGGCCATGTGAGAACACAGCAGGAAGCAGCTGTCTGCAAGCCACACAGAGAGGCCTTAGGAGAAAGCAAACCTGCTAACATCTTGATCTTGGACTTCCAGCCTTATTCTGGTGCTTACGACACCCTGTCTGGGGCATTTTGTTCTGGTAGCCCTAGCAGACTTCTGACCCAGAAGCTGTGAAAGTAACCTCACAGAATGCTTGGCTTCTGCCAGATTTCTGCAGGTTTCAAGGCTCTGGATGTATTTTTATGTTAATTTATTGGCTTAGAGACTGCATACCAAGAAATGGACTTAAAGCTAGCTTCCCAGGCATATAGTATAAATTCAGACCTCTCAGGATGCAGCCTAGGTTGGTATCAGTTGCTCTCCAGTGATGTCCCTTCCCTGGCTTGTGCCCCATCTTGGGCTCAATTATAGCAAACATCCTTCTCCTTCCCTCAGCCAATGAGTGGAGTTTCACTAACTCTCCTGAGGCTCCAAGCTTTCTGCAGGGGACTGGCTTCAGCTTCCCTGCCCAGTGAGTCTACGGCCTTATTTTTCACCCCCAGTTCCCCCTCCTCCTCCGCCCATCCTCATCTCCCATGGCCTTTACCCAAAGCTGAAACCCCCAGAGGTCCCTGCAGCATCGGCTTATACTTTTTGCTTAAGCTTTGGTTTCTTGGTTTCCTTCTGACATCCGGGCAGTTTGTTGTTCCACTGTATACATCACTTCCATGAGTTTGTCCTAGTAAGCAAGTCTTTCCAGTGGCACATTTGTCTGCCATGTTTGCTTTCTAGTGAGTACTAGAAGGTGTAGATTTTTCTCTAACATGCTAGAAGTAAATTTGTCTTCATGAAGCAGGACTAAATTTGTCTTCCTAGAGTAAGATTATGTGAATTAGTCTGTAAATTCATCACAACTATTTTTTTAAAAGGTGATATTGTGGGTAGGAGATAAACTGATTCTAGGATGAGTAGCCTTCAATAATGGGATGGCAGCACTATCATCAGGGACCTTATTTCCAGACTTGACATCAGTCATACACACACACTTGCAGTTCTAGAGACAACAGATATAAAAAAATATGTAAGTAGAAAAGCAGCAAAAAAATCTTCATCCTTGTGCTTGTGTTATAATTACAAAGTCACCACCATCTCATCAGCCATTAGCACTACAACAGACCAATGGTGGCCTCCAAAATTCACATGTTGAAACTCTGTCCCAATGTGATGGTATCTGGAGATGCGGCCTTTGGGAGGTACTCAGAGCTAGATGAAGTAGAGCATTTTGAGGTTAGAACCCTCGGAAGAAAATCAGTAGCTTTATAAGAAGAGGAAAACAGATCACTCTCTCCCTCTCAGCCACTTAAAGACACAGGGCAAGTCTATCTGCAAACCAGGGGGAAGGCCCTTCCTAACCAGGAACCGAATCCAGCTAGCACCTGGATCTTGGATTTCCCAGCCCCAGAACTGAGAAATAAATGTCCACCACTCAAGCCACTAAGGCCATGGTATTTTGTTAAAGCAGCCTAAGCAGACTAATACCTCCACATAACATTCTATAGTTGGAATTCACTTTCTTACCCTCTGTTTATGCTTTCCCTACAAACTTAAGAAGGTAAGTAATAAATGGTAGTTTGTGATTACCCAAATTCAGAGTATTTAATGTGCAGTCCAGTTTCTGAAACCCATTTTCCCCATTTCAAGCTCTTCCGACTCCAATGCATTCTGAATTATTTGAAGTTTTCCCTCTCCTTCAGCTGAGGTTTGATTAAGATTAATGCATTCAACAGTCCACAGCACCAGACTTCATGCTGGGGGGTGTCAGATGACCTTACTGGTATTAAATCACCAATAAACGGCATGTCCTGGGCACAGGTCAAATGGGTGAAACGTGCATGCTGTCAGATGGTTGCAGCATTAAGCCTTCACTTAACAACCTGGTTGATGGGACGATGGAGAAGAAGCACAGTGTTTGCGCACTCTCTCTTTTTTTTTTGAGAGAGAGAGAGAGAGTATGCATGTGCTTATGAGCAGCAGGGAGGAACAGAGGGATAGGGAGAGAGACTCTTAAGCAGGCTCCATAGCCAGGACAAAGCATTCCCCAGCCAGGGCCCAATCTCACAACCCTGAGATCACTACCAGAGCTGAAATTAAGAGTCTGGTCGCTGAACTGGCTGAGCCACCCAGGAGCCCCAGTACAATGCTCTCTTCTACTAAGTCATCATGAATTCCCATTGTGAAGTCTATTGTATGCACAGAATATGTCCATGTTTCCTGTAGCCATCTAATAACTATGACCACAAGGAAGGGGGGTATTGAAGGAAGCTATGAATGAAGCTCCAAAAGGAACCAGGAGACTTTCTGCCTTTCTGCCTGTTCCATTCTATAGCTTCAACCTTATCAGTAAATCCAGCTGTCCTTAAAGGAGTCCTAGGGGAGCCTGGCTGGCTCAGTCAGTAGAGCATGCGATTTTTAAAAAAGATTTATTTTAGAGAGAATGCATGAGTGGTAGGGGGGGCCGAGGGAGAGAGAGAATCCTTGAGCAGTGAGCACCATGTGGGGCTGGATCCCAGGACCCTGAGATCATGACCTGAGCCAAAGTCAAGAGTTGGCTGCCTCAGAGCGTGCGACTCTAGATCTCACGGTCGAGTTCAAACTCCACACTGGGGGTAGAGATTACTTTTTAAAAAATCATAAAGGAGTCCTTGAAGCTTTAAATTGGCTCATTCTTTCTACTTCCATTTGCAAAGCAAGTGACTTGGTTTTGTTACCCCAATGCCATTCAATTTCCAGAAATGATGACAAAGCAAGTTACACCGTAATCACGTGAATTTCTTTGCAGAAGAGTTCTCTGCAGCCTGCCTCCTCCAGGAGGGGTCCTGAGTCAGCACCATGGGCATCTCCTGGGGCTTCTCCAATGTAGCATCTCAGGCCCCACCCAGCAGCTACTGAATCAGCCCCCACAATGTATCCAGATCCTGAGATGAGGCTCACATTTGGAGTCTGGGAAACACTGGTTTACAGTTTACTGGTTAACAGTGTTGTTCTCCCCACCTAATATAAAGTTACCTTTCTTGACTCATTAATAACACCTAGGGAACAAGATCAAAGTTTCCCTAGAAACCTACCTAATATGGCATTTTGATATTCTATTAACAATTAGGAATCACAGTAGGGTCTCCTTTTTCACATATAAGAAAACCTAATATTTAAGTCTATAAATGACTCAGAAAGACTGTTTCCATTTGGATTTAGTAGGAATGCGGCCTCACAATTGCTACATTGGAAGCAAAGAACTGCTTCCTTTCAGGTTAATGGGTTTTCCCTTGTTAGGCTGTCCTTCTTTCATGTAATCTAGACTTGCCACCACTTATTTATCTTTTTTTTATAACTGTTCTTCGTTTTAATAGGATTATGCATCCTCCCAATATTAACAGCAATTAGACTCACCTCACGGCGCGTCATGCCAACTCACTCTGCGGCTGTCGGGGCAGGATGAGCTTACTCTTGTCTCAGTAACAGACTCTGACAACCAAAACAAAGCAGCAGGCAAAATACACGAAGAGAATGAACAATCAAGGATCGCAGATGACAAGAACTCCTCACACATGATGGTTGCCTCCGCCTGTTCGACCCGCGTGGAAATAATGGCGTCCACGCTGCTAGGACTCGGAACACTGTGCCACGGTCTGCAGGCACGTATTTTCACAGAAGTTTTTAAAGAAGACTCTTCCAGAAAAAATAAAGACGACTCTTTAAAAGCCTTAGAGACATTAACATTCTCTTTCCAAATCTAATCTATTTAATTTTATTGGAAAACATTTATGTAGCTCATCAGCGCACTCTCCAGTACTGAGTAATATTTAGTATGCTGTAATCACAGGAAGGAGAGACTTAGATTAAATGCTGCTTTTTATTACTATTCAATCATCATAAGTTGTTCCACTTTTTATCTTTTTAGTCAACAGATTTCAAAGGTGGGAAAATATCTTCATTTGCAGACATACCTGTATTTATCTCCTATTATATTTTCCATTAGTGTCTACATGAGATTTATTTTCGGTGATTTCCCAACGAAGTAAATGTGGATCTTCTAAGACCAGATGTTAATAATATAGACAAACACATCCTATCTCTTAGAGATGTTATGAGAATAAATCAGATAATATTTACACGGGGAATCTGACCTCACTAGAGATAGTATATAAATGAAATGTGAAAACAACAACAACAACAAACCTTTAAACAACAAAAAATTCCATTCGATTGTAGCCAGATTAACTTGACAGGATCAAATTATGTTCTGAGTAAAGGAAAGAGACCTGCTAATAGTGCTCCCGCTGGTTGTGAAGAAATGCCAAATACTAACAATCAATTCCAGGTCTGGCTGAAACCTTACACATTCAGTTTGGAGAGACACAAAACTAGCTCCTTGTCTTTGTCTACGTTTATTATACTCAGCATACCGGTAAAAGCCAGTATCCCAAAGACCATGACTGGTCTTTGCCTATGTTGGGAGTGAGTGATCAAAATTATTTTTAACCTCTTTCTACGTTTAATAACACACAAGGATTGTTAATGCAGCACTGATGTGAACAGAGATTTAAAGACCTCTATAACATATATACATCTAGGCAAACAGTCTTTAATTTGTATTATCTAGAATCAAAAAAGAGCAGGACAACGGCAAAGAAGGAATCATACTTACTACTCCAGACTGAAAGGCCAAATTTTCTTTAGAGTTACAGGGAAACTGTCATTTATATCCTCAGTATTATTTGAGGGACACCGGAAAGTCCCCGAATCCCACGTATTTTTCTAACATCCTGCCACAGTGACCCAAATTCTACCATTTTAAATGTGTCTCAGGTGAGTGGGTGGCTCAGTCAGTTAAGTGTGTGCTTTTGGCTCAGGTCATGGTCTCAGGGTCCTGGGATCGAGCCCCTCATCAGGCTCCCTGCTCTTTGGGGAGCCTGCTTCTCCCTCTCCCTCTGCCACTCGCCCTGCTTTTGGTCTCTCACTCTTCGTCAAAGAAATAAATAAAATCTTTTAAAGAAAAATGCTTCTGAGTTAAGGAAATGGCTCCACATTCATAGAAAAGAGCAAAATTTAAAATTGCAGGATGATAAAGACACGCAACAATGTAATGAACTAACATATACTGCATACCTACTATGTGCCAAACACCATTTTCCGTGCTTTACTGGAACTATCTCATTTAACTCCCACTTCAGCACTATAAAATAGGTGCCATTATTATCCCAGTGTTACAGCTACGGCACAGGGAAGTTAAGAAGCTTGCCCAAGATTCCACAGGCTACAAATGGCACAGCTGGGACCCCCACCCTGGCGGCCTGACTCTAGGTCCCTGCTGGAAACCAACAGGTCTACCTACGAGTGTAGGATTTAGCACCATACAATACATTACGGGCTTTTAAAAAAACATATTTACTTATTTAATTAATCTCTATGCCCAACGTGGGGCTTGAACTCACAATCCCAAGCACGAACCTCCTGCACCCAGATCGCCTCTACATTCCCGTTTTAAAACGAATTGAACGATACTTTGCAATGATGGATACAAAGAGAAAAAATGTGAAAGCTGAAAATGTTTAGACTGTGTTTAGAGCCACTGTTGCCTTTTTTCCAGGAAAGCCCAGATTTTCATGTTAGGGCAAGCTTTACCTTTCCATTTTGAACAGAAGACTCATGAACAGCAAGCACTCATCGTAGCATCTTGTGTTGAAACCTCGCACCAAGAAGGCAGTGCTAGATACCATGCCCAAAGGAGAGCTCCGCTGCGGAGCCACCGGGTGGAAATGAGACATGCAACATGGAGATGAACTCGGAGATGTAAATTTCAGAGGAGCCTTCATCACTTATGGTAACTGTATAATGTGACTGCTAACTTCTGTAGCTAAGAGGCCACCATGAATCTTTAAATGCATAACAGCTTCTTGATATATACAATGTAAAAAAGGCCTTTAAAATTGTTCTCTGACGTCCAAAGTAGGTGCTGTCCATGTTTTTGTTTTCACCCATAAAACACAGCTTTTAAAAAGAGATGAAATGATATTCTGGTTTCCCTGCTCCTAACAGAACACCGTAATATGGTTAAGTACAGACTTTTCCGTAGCAACAGAGACTGTGTATCAGATATGAACCCTACGTATCTCTCTTGAAGAAAGCTTTAAGGTTATAACAGACAAATTCAAAATAAAGCCTATGATCCCATCACCCTGAAGCCTGCTTCCCCAATGAGCTCAAGAAAGGATTCATTGACAAATGACTCACCATGGCTTCCTATAGCTCATTTCTTTGCCTTCCTTTTTCTTTAAATGGCACTTCAGCCTTAATAGTTACAAAGATTTCAAGAGAGAGGACTAGCACCACCTGAAAAAGAGAAGCCAAAAATCCAATACAATCATGGTTTGCACAAGTTCAGCTCTGGGCTTACTGAATAGCACTGAGGGGGTAGTGGTTTCTCTACCTCGAGACCAAAGGCATTCATTCCCACCACCTTTCACTGCTTTATTTAGTGCCTTTCCCCTCTCTGAGCATTCCGTGAACCCTGACTGCCTTTTAGCTCTGTTTCTAAAATCAGTATTTTGCATAAGGGGAAAGGTAACCTGGGGGGAGGAGATCGTGAAATGTTTTCCTAAGTATGAATAAGAAACATGCTAGGAAGCCACGGAAAGTAGTGTCTAAAGGAAGTGCAAACTGGGCTTACATGGATATCGTTGCATATGCAAACTATAATTACATCCCCCAAACACTTGCCTGGGTAGAGTGGGTCCCTCCATTTGCTCACCCCAATTAGGCAGGAGGCACTGCCTAGGGCCGGAGAGTAATCTATCCACTATTGTTTCGGTGTGGAGAAAAGTGACTGCTCTGTGCGGGGAACACTGGGCTTTGTTTTTAGCATGCAGAGCTAGGCTGGCGGACCTATTGATTGTGCTGGGGAGAGAGGAAGTTAATGATATGTTATGAGTTTATGTACTATATTTCATCCCTATTCAGGTTTAAACAGCATCCTCCTCCAAATATTCTACTCTAAAGGTTGCAGGCTGAAAAGTGAAACAGATGGTCCAGTTTTATATTTCTTTTCCTTTAGAATTTCTTATGCAGCTCGGGGACCTCATTCTTCGGGGATCTCAAATTATATTTCAGCCCATTAAACATGTATCAGTTTTGATACTCAGATGGTGCGTAAGAACGATTCAAAATCTGCATGGCCACAGCCTTTGCTGGTTCTTAGTATGCCCTGTGCTGTTCATTTTAATTGAAAATATTCTAAAAGCAAGATTGATGTGTTTTCTATCCCCCTAAAATAGAAGCAGGTTCTGGGCTCATAATTGAGCACTCATAAGGCCCCTCTCCTTATTAACATGCCCTCTCTAATTTGTGCCTCTGTTTGTACAATATAAATGGCCTTTAACGGCCCTTCACTCATACAATGGTCTCACTAACCCAAAGAAAATTAGTAGCAGGCAAAAGCCTATTTTTACTGACACAGAGACAAAAATGCTAATTACCTTAAAATATTCTCAAGTGTATATCTTTGGCATCCTTCCAGGCAAGGCTCAAAAGTTTTTTTTTTCCCCCTGTTATTTACTAGTTATAGGGAAAGTTGTTTTTGTTTTATATTCAGGCTGATACATAAGTAGGTTTATATTTATAATTAGAAATCTTTATTTGTGGTCCAGAGTACTGGTGATAGGTGAAGCATTTGGTTTGCTTTCAACCTACTCGTGGGGTACACTTGAGAGAGTTGTCCGTTTTGATAATTATGTTTTGTGCTATTTTTGTTAAGGCACTCGGAGACATTTGCAGAAAAATTATAATACCTAAAAATCTGAGTTTATTTGAACATATTAACCACCACAAACTATTAATGTTTCCCCGGAATCTCTTTTAATCCTTTTCTGATAATTAAATTTGTTTGTCCATGTTTACTATCTGAAGCGCTCCTTCAGTTCCAAAATGGTTTTAAAACTGAAACCCTGGATGTACAAAATAAGTAATAATCAAGAAAATTAAATGCGACTTACTAAATTATAGTACCAGGTGTGCTGATGATACTGATATACAGAAAATGAGCTTTTCATCATTTATGTGACAAATTCTCACTGAGGAGATATTATCTTTAGAATACCTTGCTAGGTCCGGTTTATAAAAAGAAATAAATAAGAAATTAAAAAACTTCCTTGAGGAAGTTTCAAAATCAAGTTTGGAGGAAAAAGATGTATTTGTACAAACAATTAAAGAAGTACACACATATAATAACATTGGAAGGCAGCAGAATAGGAGAGCACATATGTCGGTGAAAGATGAAATGGTAATTAATGACAAAAAACAAGTAGGGTCTAGATCAATAACAAGCAATCAACCCAGTTTTTAAAACTAGGCAAAAGATCTGAATAGAGATTTCAAAAAGAAAAAAAAAAGATATACTAATGACAAACACACACATGAAAAGATGCTCAACATCATTAATTGTTAAGGAAATTTAAATGCAAACCGTCATGAGACATCACTACACACCCACCAGGATGGCTGTCGTCTAAAAGACAGACAATAGCAAGTGTTGGCAAGGATGCGGTGGCGACGTTGGAACCCCTGCACACTGCTGATGGGAATATAAGATGATACGGCCACTTTGGATAACAGAGGGGCAGTTCTTTAAAAATGTAAACATAAATTTACCATAAACCCCAACAATTCACTCCTAGGAATCTACCCAAGAGAGAAATGAAAACAGATGTCCAGACAAAGATACGTACGTGAATTTTCATAGCAGCATTTTTCAAATAGTCAGACACTCAAAACAAGCCAAATGTTAACAGAATAGTATTCAGCAATAACAAGGAACCAAGTACTGATATATGTTACAACATAGATGAATGTCAAAAACATAAACTTATGAAAGAAGCCAGATCCAAAAGACTCCATTCATATGAAATGTCCAGAAAAGGCAAATGTATAGAAATAGTTGGCATATCAGTGTTTTCTTGGGGCTGGGGTGTGAAAAGGGATAAACGGCAAATGGGCATACGGGAATTTACTGGGGTCGTGGAAATGTCCTAAAACTGGATTCTAGCGATGGTTGCATGACCCTATACATCTATTCAAAATCAATCAGTGTGCACTCACGGTGAGCAGATTTTAGGGTATGTAAAATCTACATCAATAAAGCTACTGAAGAAAAAACCAGGTTAAGTGTCCTATGTTTTCATAAGAGTGGGTGGAAGCAATAATCTGAATTTTTGGTCTTTGCTTCCATGCTGAAATGTAACTCAAACATGTACCTGTACCAATAAATGGGAAGAGATTGTCACAGTTTGCAATGTTCTTTACAATTTTCACCTTATTTGCCCTTTGCACCAATCCTGTGAGGCACGGCAAGCAAGTGTTCCAGGATCTACACTAAGCGCTACTCTTTTCCCTGAGGAAACTTCAAATGCTGTATCAATGATGTCACTTAAAAATCGAGGCCATCCTATTTATAACATAATCTGAGTAAGCCAGGTAACAAACAGGACATTACCCCAAGCACCCCCAGATGCTTTTCCAAAGTTGAGTGTCTTCCATTTGCCAAACTGTATGGAGCAACAGGGAACCCCCGCCGGGAGACTCACTCCTCTCATTCCATTCGCGGTTGACAGACGTGTGGCTCACGGAAGCACGTGCATTTACACAGACTGAAATGCGTGTCGTATCACTGTATATACAACTAGGCACACAACAACTAACATAAGCGAAGATGCCAAAAATGGAAACCGTCCTATCGATTTGGTTCGCAGCGAATCCTCCTTCAGTATTTCTCTTGAAAGCTCAGAAGGAGCAAAAACAAACGAATCCAACGTCGCCTGAAGCAGAAAACGCCATGTTTAAGGAATGGGACTTATAAATAAAATGTCCATTTAGGTCATTTGGAAAGGCATGTGGAGTAGGCACACATATGCTTAGACGAGTTCAAAACCACACGAAGCTCCCTTATTTCGATCATGGGTGTGGGACAGAAACTCAGAATCCTCTGCCGCCAGTGCAGGACTGAAAGCTCTGGGTTTATGAGAAGGTTGGCCCATGGGATGAGGTCTCCCCACTTTCTGCCCAAGGAGTTAGGTGTGAAAGGAGCTCTCGATGTGGACAGCGGCAGGAGTCAGCGACACCAGGGTTTCAGCCCGCCCTCCCAGCCTCACGTTTGCTGATGAGTTTCAGTACCTCCTACGCAACCCACCCCCCTACTTTCCAAAGAAGGCACAGACGCTTGGCATACCTTGGTGTTCTTTGTCTCCCCACATGACCTCCTAAAATCCTTTTGCAGTGACTTGTGTTTCTTAAGGATGTTTCCAGGATCTGTGATCTAAGACGAACTGTGCCTTCTGGCTATGACTTCAGGGAGGAGCCAGACTAGCTGAGCCTAAACAAACGTACAAATCATCAGTTTTAGTTGATGGTTCTTTTTGATATTTGCAAGCTGTAAAAATTTCATATAAATGTGTGCAATGCATCCCATAGGGTAGCAGAAGAAGCATAGGACTCAGGCCAAGAGACTTGTGCTGGGGTCTGGAATGAACTCCTGTGACCTTGGTGATCTCCCTCAACTTCCAGGACCTCAGTGGTCTCAACTGCAAATAAATCACGTTTTTTGGATGAAAGAGCCTTAAAGTTCTAATCATAATTTGACAATCATTTCTTGAGATGCTATGGTTATTTGACAACACAGAAATACTTGGCTAAATAATTTCATCGAGGTCATATGCCTCTTGGCCTAACATGCCTCTGGCCTGGTCTGAAGTGCCAGGACACAACTGAGAATCTAAAACTTCACAGACACAGAATCCATCTGCCCTAGGATAAAATGCCACAGAAGTTGCAGTTTGAGGGGAAGAATGATGAAGATGGGAACCAGATATGAATTGAATGGTACTTCACAGACACATACAGGTACAAGGAAGGGGTATGTCATCTCCAACAGGCTTTTACTTATTTTCTTTTTAATGAGTCTGACAATACTTCACTGGCTTTCACAGTCCCCCATGCCCTACTCTTCCTCAAAAGTGCTTTTGTGGACCTTCAGAGGGTTGAAAGCCCTAAAACCTGTTCCCCCATAGCCCCCTCAACACTTTTTGTTTTTATCTGTTTCATTTATTTGTCTTCTACTCAATATGTTGTTCAGGAAAGAGCACACGGATCAACCTCGTCTACAAACCACCTTATCAACGATGTAAACGATTTCACTTAACGCTGTACTTCCTAAAAAGTGTTATATCTACTGCTTAAAACAGAAGTCATCTCACAAGTGGTTCCAGCAAAGACTAATGGCTAGAAAGTAATTTTTCATTTATAGTTTTAGAAAAGACTATAAATGACATGCTGTATTTAATTTTAGAGTCCCTGTGCACATCATTACATACTTTAATAACTATACAAATATTAATATTTGATACAAGGGATCTTCTAAATTATGGCACAATCATCACTCTGGATTGATAGAGTGCAAAGTGGGAAAACCCTGTTTAGACCGTCGTAGGAGGACAGAGAGTGTTTAATGAAACAAGTTTGATGGTCTGGTCATCAAGACACTGATGGATATTTGGTGCAACTGAATCTTTGTCAAAAAGAATTTTAGGAAAAGGAACAATCAGGAACTTAGATTGCTTCCTCCAACCCCCGCCCATGTGTCCAGTTCACCCATCTTTTCTATGAATGGTCTCTTGGTCTGCTGGTTATAATAAGCTCTTTCTGCACCATGATTCAAGTAATTAAGAGCTGGCTGTCACATTGTTTTTTAAGGACACGTCAATGCTGATTTGTAAAGGTGTCCTGAGGATGGAAGTGATATTGTCCAAACATTCTGCACGAATCTAAGCTGATCCCAAAGACAGCAATTAATTCTTACTGTTTTCTGTTTCCCTTATCTTTATGGGGAATCATAGTCTGTCCCGATTCCCTAATGTTTCTATGTTTCCAGCAAAATAGTTGTCCGAGTCCTAAGTAAAAGACTACCCCACTTTGAATATCATTGACTTTTCTAATTGGTCTGATCGACCCAGAGAACGTAACCAAAGAGAAAAAAAACGCAATGTGAGGGCCATTCCCCCATGATTCTGAATCTCTTTATCACCCAGATAGGTTCTTTGTTACGGAGAGATTTTATAAAAAAATAAATAATTTCAGCCAAAGGACTTTCTCATTTCTGTTCCCTGAAAGTCTGTATTTTCCCCTTAATAACAGATGGATTTAGATTCCTCTATAAAATGCTTTGGGGACCACTGAGATATAAAAATAACCAGTCTATCGGAATAAAATAGGAAGGGGTGTTTTCCTCTTTGCGGAAGGCCCTCCAGGAAATAATAGGAGGTGGACGAGAGCTGGTGCCACCATGACGCTCACTGCAGAATGTCTTGGAGAGTCATGAGAATGGAGTCATTTCTCAGCTGTTTGCACACCCCACGGAGCTGACTGCAGGATGCGCTCATCAGTTTGGCTTTGTCTATCTTTTGGGTCTGGCTTCCCGGAGGTTTAGATCACAGTACAAAGCAGAGTGGGAGAGAGTTCCTTTATTTTTGATGGGTGGCTCACTTCCTCCTACTTTCTCTTTTTGTTTTCTTCCCACAAAATAGCCTCGATTTTTTCTAGGTCCCCATCTCTTCAAAAGGCTGACGTTAATAAACACCAACAAGCTCGTTCCATAGGGAGCTGATATTTCCATGGTTCACGCTCCCACCTACTTTTGTCCTTGTTATTATGGAAACCTGATTTGAGTGGGCAGACACATAGTCCAGAACAGGATCTGGTGTGATTGTGGGGCCATCCCAAAGGGGGCTTTGGAACGAAGCCACCTTAAGTCCCCAATCCTTCTGTTGCTCTATGTTCCCCTCCTATCTCAACCTACACACATGGCCCAGGGTCTCTGAGTTCGCCCTGGGGAAACGGTCCGGCACAACCTGGAAAATTATACCAAATGGCATCTCTGCAACCAGGTTTCAAAAACACGTCGGTTGCTACAGCGGCAAAACATTTGCAAGCAGACAGGCCAGAGGGGAAAAACAGGAATTACCGACTATCCCCAACACCATAACTGTTGTAAGAGTCTTAGGAACAGCTCTTTTGCTGGAAATGTAAAAACATGAGAGAGTTGGGACAAAATAGGATTCCACATGAAGATAAGGAAAACAGAACAGCAAGAATTAATTGCTTTCTTCAGGATCAACTTAGATCTGTGCAGAATGTTCGTTCTGACGATATCCTATCACTTTAATCCTAAGGACTCTATCCAAATTGGAGGCAAAGCTCTGAAGCATTGCTTCTCTTTGAACATTAGCTAGCCAGGCTACTGCAGATGAGAAGGGTGGAGGTGGGGTGGGAGAGGGAGTGACGAGGTCTCCCATGCCCGCTTCCTCCTCATTCAAGCCGGCCTGATACTCAGCCGGGAAGCCTTGTGCTCTGGGCCTTTTGCCGCAAAAGGCAGGCGACACCACATAGCTCTAAGTGGCAAACTTGCAGGACTGCTCCTGCCGCAGAGAAGAAAGTTCCACAAACAACCCCCGGCTCCCTCCAGCCAGGTCTCCTTACACCTGGTTTCCCAAGAGCCGACTGCTTAGCCAACCTTAATAATCTCAGAGGAACACCAGGGCAGGAGGCGGGATTCCAACTCCCTTTGCCCTAATTTATGGAGGTCTTTAGAAGTAGAAAAGAAAACTTTGAACTCAGCTCATCTGAAGCTTTATGATTCAGGTGTCCCACTTGCCTTTAGGGGCACCAAAGATCACTGAAGTTAGAGACGCGAAAACTTCTGGGAGCTGCAGAACAGGAAAGCGTGTCCAGACCCGACCCAGCTGGTTCTCCTACCACATTCACTTGGCAAGAGGAGCAGAAGGGCGGGCTCTGCCCTTGTCCTGCTCTGATGGATAGCATCTCCCTTCCCCACCTTGCCCTTTAATCTTCTCTCCTCAACAGACTTCCTGCAGCTAGGAAGAAGTGACCCTGTGGCCAAGGGAGCAAAAAGACAACGGAGAGAAAGGAGAGGGGAAGAAGGAAATGAAAACAGCTTCGGAGAAAGGGCTGCAGAGAAAAGGAAGTCAAGGGTGAAGTCATTTCCATTCCCTAGTATGGAAGCCTGGGGTTTAAGGAGCAGGTCCTGCGAGGAGCTGGTCTGGGTGACTTTACACCAATAACACCTCCCAGGAAGGCCTTTTGCTTGTCTGCCTGGGCAGGTGTTTGACTTTTGTTTTAATATTTATTTATTTATTTATTTTAGAGAGCAAGAGCGAGCAGGGGAGGGGGGGTGGGGGCGGGGGAGAGAATCTTAAGCAGACTCCCCGCTGAGCAGGAGCCCCCCCCCAACACACACAGGGGTCTAGATTTCAGAACCCTGAGATCATGACCTGATCCCAAACCGAGAGTGGGAAGCGTAACCCGCTGAGCCACCCAGGCGCCCCCCGGGGCAAGTATTTGCAGCAACCCCACTGGGCTGTTTGAGGACTCAGCCAGCTCATTTTTGCGCATGTGCCCCGTCTGGGGCGCCGTCCTGGTAGGTGATGAATTTAATTCTGAAACTGAGGTCCCATAATTATTCAACCGAAAGCAATTTAGTGAAATTTAGAAAAAAATTTTACAGTAGATGTGGTCCTTTCAGTTACAGGGAAAGCCAGGCCCTAAAAGAAGGGGCGATTTTTGACCTCGGCTCAGGTGAGGTAGACTTCTCTCCTCTGCCCTAGGAAGTCGAAGCTTCCAGGCTGTTTCGGAGGCGGACCTCGCTCTTCTCCCTGGGGAGGCCTGGAGCAAGGGCCGCCTTCAGACCATCCCTGCGGCCGAATTCCGACTTCGGCTGCTAAGCACGTTCCTCGGCCAGGAGGCGCCCTTATTGGCAATTCCTACGGACCCGGGGTGCGAGCCAGTGTGTGCTGCTGGGGGTGGGGGCAGGGCTTGGGTTTGGGAATTACCTAGGTTCCTTAGAGGTCCTGATTAGCAATGCAGAAAGAGTGCACGTGTGCGGAGGCCCGCGGACGCGCCGGGCTGAGGCCGGCCGCCTTCCCAGGCTCCCCGAGTATCGGCCAGCCCTCCTCCGCCACATCCTGGGGTAGGCTGACCCAAGAACCGGCTTCGCCCCTCCCAGCTCCCGCTCGGGCCGGGAGCGCGGCGGCGGGGCGGGCGGGGCGGGCGGGGCGGGGCGCGGCCGCGGGCCCGGCGGCCCCGCCCCCGGAGGCCCCGCCCCCGGCGGCCCCGCCCCCGCGCGGCCCGCTCCTTTCCGGGGAAGCGTCCGGAGCGCAGGCCGTGGCTCGCGAACGCAGGGCTGCTCTCCCCCGGGGTGTGCGGTGTGTAAACAAGATTGTTGTCAGTCGAGTGGCGTCCGTGCGTTGCAGGAACCCCCACGGTGGACTCTCGGGGAGAAGGAAAGTCTCTTTTTTTGCTGGGAACACACGGACGCCCACCCCCTCACTTACATCTTTGTTAATTTCTGGGTCGTGTAACCTTTTCCAGAGCCACTCTTTGGAGTTTCTCCCTTCAGCCTGCCTTTTTGGGATGATCTTTTCCGCTCTTGTAACCCTACATTTCCCACACGCTGGAACTGCTGAGATCATGTGGTCGGGAGGTAGAATTTCCCAGTGTTTCAAACGAGAGCTTT